>JALLOZ010000479.1:0-11931 GCA_036939875.1 Thalassiosira pacifica
GATCCAACGAAATCAAAATTCTCTTGCCAACCTGGACACTCTGATGAGGCGTCTACCTAAACCGTTTACACTTCCTTTCCCAATGTTGATTGAAAGAGTGGTAGATCAATGCGTGCACCGATGCACTGCGTTCGTCTTTTGTTATCTTGGTCTTTATCTTGTGCCGACGATTGCAATTCGCAACTATCATTGGCCGTCTTGATCGGCCCGATCGGCCGCAACAAAAAATCATGGCGAAGATCTTTACAGATGTAAAGCTAGCTATGCCCAGGCTGTGCCAACTGCCAACGATGTGGGATTGAGTCGAAATTTCGACTAAGCAAAGGAAGAATCCATTCTTTATTATTTGCGAATGACTAAGTATATTCGCCAAAGATGTGGGATTGAGTTAAAATTCGTCTGAAAAGAGGGAGGATCCATTAGTTTGAGATTTGTTCTCTACGAATCTGCTACGAATGGCTATATTCGCCAATTTCCGTCTACTTTCGCAGACAAATCTACTTTCGTACCTTTATTGTTTCAAATAACTCAACGGTTCTTATGCGACATGTATATTGAGGTCCCATGTTCATTGCGCAGCTTGGTACAGATTCAACCGACGTAAATTGACAGAGAACGGATCATATATGCGACATATGCGAACCCCTGGCGATGCCTGAGAAGATGCCAATTTCTTCCTTCGTTCCGATAGATAGATGATGCGGGGAAACTAGCAAGGGAAAAACTCATTTCGGCTGATTTGACTCAAAAAGCAGAATACCGAATGTAATGATACATACATCATTCATCATCTTCTGATTCTGTATGTGCCGACCATGACCATTGATAGATGACGATGTCGGCCGAAGCGTTTCGTAGGCGCCTTGTGGTGGTGGGTGCATTTACTATGCCGGCTCTAGACAGAGAGTGCTGCATTGATATTTACGAAGGCGGCCGGAGATTTTAGCTTGCCCCATTGATTGTGAAGCGGCAGCGACACAGAGTCGGTGATAGTCAGGTCACAGCGCGAAATTAACCGCATAAAACAAAAAGCGGACCTAACGCTAAAGCGGCTGTAAAGCGAGGAAAGGACCAAAACAACTACAGAATCAATATGAGTTTGATGGCCAGCGCCCAAATGCGCATGAAGAAGAAGAGGGACACCAAGACCAACGTGCTCAGTCCGACCGCAAAGTCCTCGCCCTCTAACAACAAAAACATTGTCTCGCCACGGAACAGCAACAACAACAATAACATTGGCATTGTTTCACCTCGGAAGAACAACAACTTTACTTCGCCTTCACCTTCATCAGGCAAAGAGGACTTGTTGGATAGGACCACGTCTGCTTCGTCGACGGCGTATCCCTTCGATGCAGCGCCTGCCACGCCGGTATTAAATGGCGTCAAGAATTCTTTGCAGTATCATGATCATGGAGCGGGTATGGATCCGCCGATGCGGCCTCCCAGCAGTGAAGAGGATAGACCTGCTGTCAATGTCAGCAACAATAGTCAGCAACAGCAGCATTGGGTGTCTCCATCCTCTCGTTACGACTCCATCTTGTCAAGGGGAAGATCACCACTCTCGTCCCCAGCCTCACCAGGCATGGCTCACCCTCAGTACAATCTGTCGGATCCACCACCCATGCAAGCTCCACAAAATATACTGCATCCTTCTCCACAGCAACACGTATATCAACTGCAGCAATAACAGTCTCCTCCGTACATTCCAAATAGAAACAGAAACCACGGAGGCAAGATCAACTCTCTTGACAATTCTGCAGAATACGTGGTGGACAACCATCAACAAAATTGCAGCAACAGCCCTCAATGGCACCAAAATCAAAATCGGCAAAGGGGACCATCGCCCTCTTAACACTGGCAATGATGAGTTTCACCCATCCGTACCCTCCCAACATTCTCAACACTCCCAACATTCCCAACAACGTGGCATATCACCCTCACCTGACATCCTTTACAATCAAAATCAACAACAACGAGCCACATCAACCCCTCTACCACCCTCCCCAGTCCGCGACCTCTACAACCACAACACCATGCCCATTGAACAATCCTTCGAATCCGTCACACGCTACCAAGGCAATTACACCCACAACCTTTTACCGCAGCGTCAGCAACCCCCACAACAGCGACGCTCGGCGAGCAGGCCCAGAAGACGATACGATTCGTTCACGGGAGCTCCAGAGGGTGCCGAGCCAGAAGACGAAATCATGGGAGGAGAACAACAGGCGTTTGATCCGTTTGCTCCCTCTCCGTTGACGATTCCACAGAATCAAATGGGAAATTTGCACGCGTCCCACCGGGCCTCTCCGTTGTTTGATCAGAATACCGCGTTTGGGGCGCAGGCACAGCAACAAATGGCAGCAGCGGCGGCAGGATCAGGATCAGGAGGTTATGGCAGCATGATGTACAGTCGGAGCAGCAATAGCGATAGTACGGCGCCTCCGCCTCCTCCAAACTATATGCCTCCTCCTGGAGCTGGAGTGCCTGGTGGCATGCCCGACAACATGCAAGGAGGCATGTATGACAATAACAACAATAATGGCGGAGTAGTGCCTCAAATGATGATGCAGAACAATCAGATGCAAAACAATGCACATCACAATATGCACAATATGCAACAGGATCCGACAATGATGGTTGCCGCCGCTCCTTCCGCTACTGCGGCACCAGGACTGACCACCATCGACGGCAGCAAGCTCGGAAATTTCGTGTACGATCCAGAAATCAAAGTCAATCAGTCTCAGTCCGAGAGTTTCGGGGAGGACAATCCGGAGATCATGAATGCCAATGCCAACGCCAACCGTGGTGCGCCGAGCAACAGCAGTAGCGAAGATGTCGCGGAGGATCCTTCTTCGTTGATGAACAATTACGATTTCGAGTATCATACGGAGAAGGATGAGTTTAGCACGTTTGACAACGAAGATGTCGCTGATGCTACTGCTACTGATGGAGCTTACAATACCAACAACACCAACAGCACTGAAAGCCAAAATGATGACGAGGCACCACATAGCACATCTAATCCGGACGATTACCAAACAGTCAATTCGGAAATGGCATTGCAAGGAACACCCGCGAAGAGGAAGGAAAATACAAAGCTCAAAAAGAGGCACAAGCACAAGAGCAGGATCATCATTGACAATGTGGACGATGCGGACAATCATGGTGGCAATGCTAACAGAAGGCAATTGTCGGATGGATCGTTGGGGCCCGTAGTGGAAGGCTTCGATCCGAGGATCGATTCCGATGATAATATGAGTGATGAGTTTGGTCCGATTGATGAAGAGGAAGATGCCCCGCTGGACGAAACCGTGGACGAGATCATGACTCCAGAACAACAACGCTGTCAAAGAAACCAGAAACAATATCGGTATCCGCAGCGGCAGCGAATCTCCTCGAACGCGCAACGTGACATTGCCGTCCAAGCCCGGAGGATCGCGAGCGGAAGCGGTAGCGGCGGTGCCAGCGGCGAGAACGAAGATGGTGGCGAGGATGATGATCAAGAGGGTAGCCAGCCCCCCAGGTTATTGCATCCGAGACTTCCCATAGGATCGAACAAGAGGCACGATAATGTGGTGGGGGGTAGGAGTCTGTTTGATGCCAATGAGGAGAGTGTACGCAGCGGTGGCAGCGGTACCAGGTCGAATACCTCTGGAGGCACGGGCAATACATCTAGGTCACTGAAGCAAAATGTTCCCTTCGACAACAGCAACGGTGGCAATGGGATCAACGCGTCCAAATCTTGGGACAGCCAAGACGCGCCGAAGACCAAACAGAGCGAGTCTTTCGGTAGCTTTGGGAGAAGCTTGGTTTGGGAAGATGATATCGATCCAGGGAATGACAATGGTGGAGAGCAAAGTGGCGAGTTTAACGCCCAACAACAGCAACAGCAGCAGCAGCTAAGTCCGATCAGAGCTTCCAAACTGTGGGACGATGATGTCAATAACAACAACAACAACAGCAACAATAACAATGTGGATGAAGACATTGCCACAGTTGGAACTTGGGGCGACAATACTGCCAGCTTATTCGGAGGCCTTACCAATATTGACACTGACACTATCGAAGGAAACAAAGGCGGCGGCAACGCCTTTGACAGCGACAAGGAAAATCTATTCTCGCAACAATCAAGTGATACGAACTTGTTCCAGCAGCAAGATCCCGAGGCTAATGAGAAGGCGTTGGCAGAGTGGGACAGGGCAGAGGCCGAGTGGCGTGGAAATATCAGTGTTGTTGATGACGCTTCTGCCACGGCGGAGGAAGCGGAGGATCGCCAATTGCAGCAAGGTCCTGGTCCATCATCAGGGCCAAGGTTGCAGCCCCTTCCTTTGTTGTCACAGACACAGCCACCGCCGCTGTTAGCACCTCCGAAGCAGAAGTCCAACCAACATCATCCTTGGAGATCTTCTACTGGAAACGAGAATCCTCCGATGGACTTTGGGGAGTTCGGGCCGGAACCCAGTGTCTTCTCGGAAATTACCAAACCCAGCGTGTTCTCTCCTAGTCTATTCTCAGAGGATCCCAGTCCAACTCGCAGAAATAACAACAAATTGAATGCTTCCATAGACGATGATGATAGCATCTTCGAATTTGGCACGAAGACAACCAGAGAGTCTGCTGACTTCCCACCCGCCGCGCCAACAACATCCACGCAGTCACACAAATCGATCTTTGGCCAAATCAACAGTAGCCTGAAACAGGCCGGCAAGACCAAAAGTCGGGCGCTGGGCGTGGCACCCAATCCCAGTGACGACCAAACTGAGATGACGGATCTCTTTGCAGAAACGGAAAGGATGGCACAAGAGGAAGAGTTGCTGAAAAAAGTGCAGGACAGCCCCGGGTCATTGAAAAGCGCACAATCACACACTTCCATACTAAGCAAGGGCTCGAAAAAGAAGGGAGATAAGGCTGGCAAGAAGATTAGCTTTGGCCAAAAGCCACCCATGGTGCATACCTACATTGCACCAGATGAAGTTAGTACTGATACTGAGGAGGCGGAGATTCCTTACCTTGACGACGAAGAAACTTACGATGAGGTCAATGATGTGTCTGAAATTGTCCGGATCAACACGGAAGAGAATGCGAAAACTTCTTTTGATGATGTCAACTCGCCAACGGGAGTTTCGTTGCAGGAAAAGATTGCAGGAGAGAATGATAAGCGACAACAGCAGGTTCAGAAACAACATCCATCTGAGAACGATTCGCAGAACGCTAGTGAGGCTGATACTTATGGTGAATCCACGCAAGGGGAGAGCGTCACCTACAAGAGTGATGGAGAAACCGCCCAAAGTGAAACAAAGAATGAAGCGCAGCAAGCTGGTGGCAATGGTGCGGGCGGCATGGTTGACATGAATTTCATGGAGCACGTGGAATTGGGGTTGGGCGCTGTTGCTGCATCTTTGGGTGGCATGTTTGCATTCGGCGCCACCAAGCCTTCCGCAACTGGAAATAACGAAAAGGAGGATCAAAGCCTTGTCGCAGATGTCAATGCTAAAAATAGTGGCGGAGAAGGTGAAAATAGATCTATCGCGACCGAAGAAGACGAGGGACATTCCATAGAAACGGATTTGGATGACGACGAAGGGACTTATGGCGAGAGCACTGTCCAATCAACGCTATACACTGGAAGGACAGAGCAGTCGGAGTATGATTGGTTAGGCTATTTGCAGGGGCTGGTCTTTCCAAAGGACGCAGATGTAAGTACTGACATTGCCAGGGTATTGTTTCTCTTAATTGAACCTGTTTTTAATTCATACTTTCCGGCCGATGCTCATGTCTCATGATGGAACAGGGAGGAGGCTCCATTGGATCGCAAACAGAACTTAATGCCAAATACAGTGAAACCTATGACGATGGCCAATCGACCTACCAGGAGGATGAGGACAGTTACTTGTTGCAACAGGCTTTGGCGGCGGCACGGGCGATACATCATGTCCAGGGAGTGGAGTATGACGAGTCGCAGGAGATCAATGTATTGACAGATATCAAGTTTGTTGTTGTCACTGTTTCGCTTCCGCTGGGATGTGAGTTTTTCTCTTGTCATTTCATGTACTTTGAATTTGTTTTAGTACGTGTACTACCAATCGCATTGCTGACCCATTTCCCCCGCAACACAACTAAAAGTGCTATTTCAAGAGCACGAGATAGGTGTATGGGTATCCCGGGTTGTCCCTTCTGGCAACGGCGCCAATATGGGAGTGCAGCACGGAGACCAATTAGCTGCAATTAATGGCAACAGCTCCGTCCATACAACCATTGATGAAGTTGCCACAACAATATCTGGCACGCCCTCCAATGTGGGCGTTGAACTTACCTTTTTACGGTATGTTGGACCATTGAGACCAGTGCCAGGTAGTGTCATCCAGGAAGGGTTCGAGGTCACCGACACTTCTGTTTCGACAAAGAAAAATGTGGAGAATGTGGAAAAGAGGAGTCTTTTCAGCAGAGGAAAAAGTATAAGAAGAGGAAAAAGTCAAAACAAGATGGCAACTCCACCGTCCTCTCCTGGAGGTTTAATCATGTCGAGTACAAGGAGATTGGCCAAGTTGGATCTATCACCCAGGAGCCCGAAGCGTCAGTCGCAGTCGCCAAAACATTCCAACAATTCTCCCTCGGCCAAGGCATCGACGGGCCAATCCGGCGCTTCTGCGGCCTCTTCCAGGGCTTCTTCGTCGAGACAGAGCTCGCTGTCTATGCCTTCATTGCCACCTGCAGGGCAGCAATCCTCATCAACGAAGCCATCCTTGAAGAAAAAGAAATCGCTTGGAAAGATGCTGTCGTTTAAGAAGAAGTCTTGATGTATGTTATCTTTTGTTAATCATGTGGAAGACTTCAACTTAAGAAGTCTCAATCTACGTCTGACGTTCAAGAATAAGCTTGAACTGTCTTCCTCCATGTTTCATTGTTATTTGTAATACACCAGCTGAGAAAGGAGTGTCCTCGGTGTGTTTGTTTGTCCATAGTTGATTGATATTAATGCAAAAATATTTGTTACATCTTTAGCTGAAATATTCATAATTATGGGCGAAATGAAAAAAAACCTTGCAATCTTGCCTAAAGAGGCGGAGGTGGGAGGATCATAGGACCGTCAAAGTCCCAGCTCTCGTCGTCAGAGCTGTTTTCGCCGCCGGCAAGCCAATACAAAGGATCTCTTGGTTTGGAATTCTTTACTTGCTGCGGCGAATGAACACCAACAATTGTAATATTAGTTTCATCATTGCTATTCTTCGCAGGCGGGGCAGCGGTGGTTTCTCGCGCTGCTGCTGCTTCTTCTGATTCTTGTTCATGATGATGGACTCCAGCGGACGGCTTGGGGGATGCCATGTCCATATTATATTTCTCATCTCCAAAAGGGTCATCGATCACCGCAGTGTTTGGTTGCTCATCATACTCTACAGCAGCAGGTCTTGCATCATCTTCGCTTTCCCTCCGTCGATCCTGAGATTTGATAGAAGGTCTTCTCCTACGTGGGGGCGACTCCTCCTCCTCCTCCTCCTCAGAATAAGATTGTGCTCTATGATGTGCGACGGTTGCAGGCTTCCTCGATCTCGGCTCATAGTCATCCATCTCTTCTTCTGGGCAGATAGACTTTTCTTCTTGCCTCGAGCGAGACTTCCTGACCAATGATGCTGATGCTCGTGGCTTTTCTGTGGTGTATGAAGGTTGTCTTCGATCACTGCCATTTGGTCTCTTCTTTTTTTGTGAACGGTAGCTATCATCACTGTCTCGTTCATCATAATACTTTTCTGGTGCAGGTGCACTGTAACGTTCGATACGGCGACGATCCAACTTCTCGGACCTTCTAGATGAGCTCTCCATGTGTAGTTCCGAATTGTCATACTTGCTTGAGCGGCTCATCCCGCCAATCTCCTGGTGACTGGATCTAGAATGTATCTTAACCCTTTTTGTCGTTCTTTCATCATACTTGTCAGACTGTTTCCTTGACCTTTTTCCTGAATACAAATGTCGTGGTTCAGGAATTGATATTTCGTCAGACGCCTGGTGTTGTTTTTGCCTCCTCCTTTTTCTTGGAAAGTGATATTCCTCGTCACTGTATCCTTCCTCGGAAGAGCCGCCATAGCGACGATGTGACCAAGAACTACTCTTGTGCACAGATGCAGACTTTGTTTCGGAATGGTATGACCTATTTTGTGAATTCGATTCATGCCTCTTGATCTGATCTGTAGAACTGCCATTGATGTCATTGCCCACTATCACACTAGAATCGAGATCTTTCATTCTCTGCTCTATCTCACGCATCCGCTCTGTCACCCTTTGCGCTTCTAGCTCGAGCTGGCCTACTAGCGCCATTTTTTGCTCATATTGTTTTTCCGCGAGGATGATTTGAGACTTATCGACACGTGATGCCCCCATTGGGAGGGCAGCAACATTCACTCTAGGACTTTGTGAGACCAATGCTATAGAAGATTGATTTGCAGACCCCTTTGGCCTTGTATCTTCACTGACCAGGGCTAGCCTGCCTGCCTGAATGAAAGAGTTGATAGGTGAAAGTTCGTTCAATTGAGATGGAGGATATGGAGCATTTCCCATTGGCTCGGCAGAATGGTCCTGAATCGCTTGTAGGCTGTAATTAGGAGATTTCATCAAATTATTCGCCTGGAGAGGCGATGTCAATGAAAGGGGAGAAAATAATGCCAGAGAAACCTCATCAATTGGACCCCTGTCATGTACAGGAGTTGGCAACAAGCTCTCCTGGTTTGTAACAACTTCTGAAGTCTGCCTGGTTGCCACATGAGCCCCTTGTAATGGAGACAGGTTGGCCCTTTTTGTGTTTGAGTTAGATGCTGAAGTTCCAATTTGAGAGTCTGGGTTAGGACAAGATTCAGACAAAGTAGGCTGCTCTTCTGCAAAGTTAATGTTCGCGTTGGGCAAGCTATTGGGCAGGTTGAAACGCTTACTAGCAGGCTTCTTCAGTTCCTTGGGGAGTGAAACATTTCTCTTGTGCAAAGCCTCTGCTGCTTTGTCTTCATTGTTGGATGATGAAAGTTTGGCTTGGGCATTGGTTTTGCCCACACAATCCCTCTCGTGGGCTGCAGCTTTACCATAGTCTTCAAATGTCGTCTCCTGGCATACATCACAAGGCTTATTGGAGTTAGGCAAAAGAGGTGATACTGCCGATTCTTTTTCATCTTCGGACAAATCAGGTTGTTGTTCCTCAGAGTTTATTTGCATGGTAGTGACTTGTTTTGACTTGTTGACTGGCGTCTCTGATCCCTTGGCAAGAGAATCGGTCTCTCTTCTTCTTGAAGCTTCTTTCTTCTCCTTGTCTGATATTATAGCTTGAGCAGTTCTTTTGCCGGCACAGACCTTTTCATGAGCTACAGCTTCGTCAAAATCGTCAAAGGTCGCCTCCTGACACACATCACAGGTCCAACTGTTTACTTGTTCGTCATCAGACGTAGATGAAGGATCTTGTGCCGTGGAGCCGTTTTCCTCCCCAGGCAAAGCAGGCTGCTCAGAAAGTTTATCTTTCATGTTAGACGGCTTGCTCAGAGTTGGGCGTTTTGGATTGCCCTCCGCCTTTTTTGGGTCATTAGCTGCTTCTTCCCTGTTGGATATTGAACGATCAACTCGTGCTTTCTCTCCGATCACGCAGTTCTTCTCATGAGCCATATCATCATCATGGCTATCAAACATGGCCCTTTGCATTTGATTTCTTTGTGCCTTGAATGTAGTCAACTCAACATCATTGTCTGGCTCCTTTTTCTCCCTGGATGTTCCATCAACAGCTTGGTGGGGCAAATGACTTCCTTTCGGTGCTTTTGCCTTCAATACGCAAGCATTTGTGGCTTTTGCAGATAATGCATTGTCTGTTTGAAGTGCCTTCTCCACCATGACATCTGCCGTTGGTATGAGGCGTATTTTTGTCACTTGCTCATGATCTGATTTTGATGACGAAGGTTCGACATGAGTATCGCTTGTTTCAACTCTTGCACTGGATATGCCAAGAGCAAGTGACTCTTCAGAGGCTTTCAAGTTCGATAGACCTTTTTCATTAACAGCTTGGTGGGGCAAATGACTTCCTTCCAGTGCTTTTGACTTCAATACGCAAGCATTTGTGTCTTTTACAGATGATGCATTGACTGTTTGCAGTGCCTTTTCCACAGTTAAATCTGCCGTTGATATGGGGTGTATTTCTGTTTCTTGCTCATGATCTGATTTTGATGACGAAGGTTCGAAATGAGCATCGTTTGTTTCAAATCTTGCACGAGATACATCAAGCGCAAGTGACTCTTCAGGGGCTTTCAAGTTAGATAAACCAGGAGGAGAACCGGGAGGAGTGCCATAGCTGCCAACATCCTTCTCAGATGACTGGGCATTCGATGAAGATTGTGTCCCCTTTTCTGCCATGGGAATAGAACCAGCTTGGGATGACTGAGGCCGCTTCTCCGCACTATCTTCAGACAGGCATGAAAGAAGGAGATCGGCGACACATACTGGCTCAAACGAAGCATCTGCGCTTTCCTGAGTAGATGCAACCCGATTTGACAAGCATTTTGGCAGTTTCAAGATGCGTTGAGTGAGTGGGGGTGACAATATATCTCCCAAAGCACTCGCTGCATCATCCTTGCCTGTTACATCTTTCTCATCTCCGTTGGGCGTACCCTGCGCGACCTTTGAATCTGCAGAAGTATCTGGCTTCTTTGCATCGGTAGAAGCATTTTCACCCTTCTTCACATTTGCGTCATTTGGAGTCTTCGCCTTTGGCTTTTTAGCCACTTTCTTCTTGGCCGTTCCACTTTCCGATTTCTTTCTAGCCGGCTTCCTTTTGCTCTTGCTCAACTGTTCTTGCAGTTCTTTGTGACTGAAAGAGCTGGGAGTTTTGGATCGCACCGGTTTGCCATCTTTAGTCGTCGATGTCTCTACTACCTGCACTTCAAGCGCTGATAGCGACGAAGTGCTGTGGCGTCCACGTCCGCGTCCTTTCCTCTTCCTTCCCTCGTGCTTCTTTTTTTCTGCCTTGACTTTGCTACCTGCCATATCTTTTGATAGCGCCCCTAACGAGTCAGCTTTGGCAGGCAGAGAACTCCTCCTCGATGGGCTCGGTTGCTTTCCATCTGAGGTTTCGACAGAGGCAGGAGCTGATGTTTTTTGACGTGACATTTCATTCGGAAGCTCTTCACCATTCAATTTTGTTTCATTGGACAAACTTGACTTCTTCTTGCTAGCCCCACCATCCTTTTCTTTGCCTGATGCGCTAGATTCAATATTGTGATAAAACTGCGTCGGGTTACTCTTGCGCGGTGATTTCCTTTCTGGCGGATTGTCTTTGATAGAAGAATTATTATCATCAGCCTGTTGTTCGGCACCAGCACGATCATTGCTGCTTTTGGTGATTTTTGCAGGTATCATCACCTGGAGAAGTGCATTTTTCAATCCTTCCAGATCAATTTTCTCATTTACGGTCATCTTCACGTGATTCGTACCGCGGAAGCTCTTTCGCGACGATTTCTTTTTCGGAGGACTGCCTATATTATCGTTTGATTTGCCAGCCTCTGCGCCAGTCGTATAAATTGGTTTCGAGGCCGCATGCTGGACTTTGCTCATCTTTTCTTCCTTTTTCTTTGCAATGCTATCCACATCATTATTTGTGGCTGAACTCGCAGTCTTCTTCTCACCATCAATGTCATCTACAGGATTTTTAGTCGTGCTGGCAGTCTCTGCACTAGCTGTATCAATTGGTTTGGAGTCTGCCTGCTGGGATTTGTTCTTCTTTTCTTCCTTTTTCTTTGCAATGCTACCCACATCATTATTTGTGGCTGAACTCGCAGTCTTCTTCCCATCATCAATGTCATTTACAGGTTTTTTAGCCGTGCTGGCAGTCTCTGCATCAGTAGTATCAATTGGTTTGGATGCTGCCTGCTGGGATTTGTTCTTCTTTTCTTCCTTTTTCTTTGCAATGCTACCCAC
>JALLOZ010000480.1:0-11947 GCA_036939875.1 Thalassiosira pacifica
TGTTGTTTTAAACTTTGTTTTAGTCTGATACTGTTTTCACTTTTAAGTAACCTCCTTCTTTGGATGATGATAGTCACTGCCCTTTTACTTGGCCCTTTTGGTTTTGGAGGAGCTGCAAACTCCCTTCTTCACACTTTCAAATGCGCCATCATCAACATCAGAAGCTATCAGAAGTGTGTCAGCCTTCAAAAAAGGTCTTAAGCTTTGAGGTGTCGACTTCGATGTTCTCATGCGTCTCATCATACTTGACTTGGTGGCTTACTGGCTGCCCCATGAAAATGTTCTCGGCAGACTCATGGTCTGTTGCCAAAGTAAGTGTCTTACAAAGGTTTGACATACAGGAGGTAGCAGAGTTATGAGCTGCGAACAATCTTTTGTTTGATGGCATTTATCGACAGAGAATGAATTGAACCGTCAGAGTTACCATGAGTCTATATTGTTTCAGGTTGTTACTTCAGCAAACTCTCTTGTAATTTGAACCATAATTTTTGGCGTATAACCTAAATATAACCTAAAGTGCAATGCATCCATTTTAAAACCACTTTGCATTGCTCATGTACATGAAGCAAGTTGAAGAACCTTTTGCAATTTACAATCCAATCAAGGAAAAATCCGTCTCAAATAATAATAATCAGTAAGTATCACCTCATTTTTCTTCATCTTCTTTGTAGCGAGAAATCTTCCCGAAAATTCATTCTCTGGAAGTGAATTTACCAATTTGTCTGGCCCATACTCAGGCCCATCAGAATTCACCAACGAGGAGATATTGATTCCCCCAATAAAAAGATAATCACTCCCCTCATGTCTCTCATTCTTCGTTTGTTTGTAATTGGCAACTAACTGTTGACTTTCATACCTCTCTTGTTCAAGTCCATGAGATTGAAAGAAAATTTTGAGCCAAGCTTGAGCTTCAAACGGTGCCAATCAAAATGACAATGCTGGTCAGCGAAAAGAGAATGTAAGGTAATATGGCTGGTGGCTGAAGTCAATCGGCAAACTGGAGATGATGATAAATTAGTTTTGACTAAAAGTAAGCTTTATCTATCTAGGTCAGTTTGACACTTATTTCATACTCAGCTGGCAGGTTTGCCCTGCAACGAAAAGAGTTGGCAATGTATGATACCCTAATGCATTCATATTGTCGCATTATACATCTATTACGTATATGTGAATGTGTAATCGAGCACAGGCAATCAACTATCGAATCTCACCACTACCACCAGCAGCAGCAGAAACATCCTCATTCACCACTCCAACACCAATCACTTTACAAAACTCTGCATCCTTATATAACCCATCACACAGCCTCCCATGTATACTGGACGCGATGCAGCCCGAGGAAACCACCACGCCACAGTTATTCAGCAAGTTTTCTCCATCGTAAATCAAAGGCCGTCCCAGCAAATCGCTAATGCGAGCCTCGGGGTCGGCGGCCAGCAACACGGCCGATGGGGCGGCAGTGTCCCACGACGACGATCCGGGAGGTGCGACGGAAATGGCACCCACCATCTTGGGCGAGGACTGAATCGTCGAACTCGATGCGGGGAACAATTCGCTGCAGCATCCCGTCGTCGCGGAATACTTGTCTTCGAGCCGCTCCGATAAATGTTGATAATGCCTCTGCACCGAGAGGATTTTGTTTCCGCACCCTCCAGAGACGATTTTGCGAATGGGAGGGTTCATGATGTTCATCGAATCGTTCCCTCCATCTACTTCTTGGTTGGTCCCCTGGTCTGGTCTCCGCCGGAGGACTTTGTTCTGCAAGCAATCCATGGCCAGTTTGAGCGCGGGCTTTTTGGAATCTCCCGAGTATACCATTAGGGTACCTTCGTCATCGTTCTCGGCATCGTGATCGCCAATGTTTTCCTTCACCGAGTCAATGTCGAGGGGGTTCGCCGCTTCGAAGAACTTGACTCCCGACTGCAATGGAACCACCGCAGACGGACAATCACCCTCGCTTCGCGTCCGCGAAACTAATCCATACGCAATCTCAATCTGATTCGAGTGCACCATGGGCAGTCCCATCGCTCCTGCGACGGGCACGCCGTTTACTGTGATTCCAATGAGGCATTGGACGTTCTGGATGCGTCCCTCTACGAATTCTCTCGTGCCGTCCATGGGGTCGATGAAGATGATGATCTCGTCATCCTTTGAAGTAAGAGTTCCTCGCCTACTACTGCTATTCTCAGCCTGATGATCACCCGCTCTGCCCGGAGCTCCAGTTCCAAACATGTGTCTTATCATCGGCTCAAAATCCGGCCTCGGACTATTGTAATTATCAAAATGGTTCATAATATCCTCACTATACGCCGTATCAAAGCTCTTCTCGCCCTCCAAATCAGTCGAATAATGATCCTCCTCCTCCTCCCCCACGATTCGAATCCTCCCAGCCTCCAATTCCTTCTCCCAGCAGCAGTTCAAGCATTCGATAATGACCTTTTGAGATGCCCCGTCGGCTTCGGTGAGTGCGGAGCGCGGATCGTCGAATATCTTGTATTGGACGCTGTCGAGGACGTCGGTGGATTGGAGGGATTTGTGGCGGACGTTGCGGATTACTTCGCATCCTCGTCGGCAGGCGTCGATGCAGGTGGAGAGGAGTTCTTGGATGTCGATGGGTTTGATCGCTGCTTGGTCGAGGGTGCACTTGTTCTCGCTGGTTTGCCCTTGAGGGGGCGTGTCGAGATCGGTGTTTGGTATGGACATTATGATTTCCTTCTTTTGCTGGATCCTTATTGATTTGGTTGTATTGGGTCCTAGTTTGAAATTCTCTTGGAGAGGAGTAGAGGCAGAGAACATTTGAATTTGTATGACTTCCCTTTCTTGATTCTTGATGCCAATGGAATAATATTGATATTGGATTATGACTCAATGGATAGAGCGAACGATTGACAAGTCCACCTGAACCTAAGCGCAGCACCCTGTATGTGACTGAAGCACGAGACGTTACACGATAGAAGAACCCTTTTTTGCAGTTTTTTGTTGAGCGTCGTCCTTACTCTTGATGGTTGTGATGGACGAATAGACTATCTAATTGGTTGAAGCCCAGTTGAAATAATAATGCGCGGCAAGATTAAACTTTAGGCGAGGAGCAGTAATATTTTTGTCCAGGTTCTTGCTGATACAAATAAGCAAGAGAGCACACACTCCGGCACAGGGCAGGCACAGGGGAACTTCAACAGATAGACAATGTTCGCCACAATGAAGACAGATATCGCGGGTTCACTAGTAGAATGGCGAGGAGCTACCGAAAAGTTTGGAGGGAATGAATTTTAGGCCAATGCAACCAGAATGGAATGCGATGGATGCGTCGTTGTGCCGTTCTCTTACACGTTACATGAGGGAATTTGAGGGATTAATATTACATTTTCTTGATCGTGTGGTTACTTTTATTTGAAAGTTGGTCATTTTCGCACACGAATAGGTTCTTTTCGTGTCTATTAGTATTTATTCCTACGTAATCACGATGATTGAGCTGTCAATTGACAAACAAATAATTTTTCAAATTATTCAAAGATATTCGCTCGCTCAATTAATGACCTGTGTCCCTGGGCCACCCTAGGCGGTGTAAGTGGTAGTATTTACTAGGGAATAATGAGTTTGTGTAGGGAAAAAATGACCATCTTTCGAATAAAAATCCAATTTTTCTGCAAAATGTAGTATGGCATCATCGCATTGTCATGGTCGATGCCGGGTTTCTTTTTTCGTTTCTTCTCCCGCCACATTTTTTGGTGTTGCGTTTCATTCCCGTTGGCGGTTCTTCAGTAATTGCGGGAAGTCAAAGTAGTTTCGAAAAAGAGTCCATCTGAGTCCATGGGTAATCTTCCCGCAACTTTTTAATTAACCTTTAATTAACCCTTCAGTAGTTAATAATGCACGATTCAACGCTCGCCGTAGGAGTGTATTGTAGGAATCAGTACTAGCTCTTCAAAACAATTCATAGCTTTCCGGCTCTGGTTCCGGCTCGATTCCCCCAGGATTCGGGCACCAATCCATGATTGACCATGACCATGGCAACCATGGCATTCGATTTTGTAGTAGCGGCACAAGAGATAGACGGCATCGCTAGGCGCAGCTAACGGTATTGTAACGTGATTGTAATGGCCATAAACCGACTCACTTCGACCGTATCCCCCGACTCATTGCTGATTCGCTAACAAGTCCCAAAGCATCGACCGCCGCTGGCCTCCTGTTATCAAAGAGACGACGGTGTCTGCTAACTACGGACCGTATGCGTTGAGAATTAGATGGGAAGCATAAACTGTCACTGTCACCATCATCCATCGTGCATGCCCATTGCTATCGAATAGCTAGAGCCACCTCTTGTCTAATCCAAGATCCACCTACGCCGTTGGATAAACCACTAACGCCGCGAAAAGTCAAGGGTAAATCCCCAGCATTAACAACAACAACAACAACAACATGAACAGCCGACCTCCCCAAGTTCCATTCAGGGAGCGCACCTCTCCGGCCGAAACTCCGATCCGTGCCCAGTCCGCCTACGCCTCGCTGTCCTCCCAATCCGACGACACCGCCCACCACAGGGCGGGTAGCAGCAACAATGGCACCACAGCAGGAGGAGGGGGCATTGCGCCAGCACGATCCAACGACGGCTCCTCTCTCCGAGGAGCCAGGTCCGCCCTCCCCGCGCGTGCCCAATCCGGGGGCCTCCAGGGCCTCCACCACCACAACTCCCTCGCGGCAGCTGGAGGTGGTGGACACGGCGACATTGAAGCCCTATTAAGCCGATGGGGCGCCTCCTCCACCGATGTCACTAACGATTTCGCCATGGGTGGCAATATAAGGAACGGATGGCTGAGCTCCAGTCCTGGAAATACGGCGTTCGACTTTGGCGGACTGGACTCGTTGAGGATCGACAGGAGCGCTTCCTTCGACGATGCCGGTTCCATCGAGGACAACATTCACAACAACAACAACAACAACAACAACAATATTGAATCCCAGGACAGCGACTTGCACTCCATCGGATCAAAGCACCGACGAATCGCCTCCACGGGCGGAAATCGCATCGCCATTGACTCACACGCCATCTTGGAGACGCTCGACTCTGCCATCCTGGACGGCGACGGGTCCAACCATCCGTTTGGCGACTCCATCAACCACTCGGCCCTCCACGACGCCGCCCGCATCACCGACTGGCCCTCGGTATTGCACTTGAGTCAATCCCAGCCCCAGAGCGCGAGGTACGTGGGTCCCGACGGGTGGAACGCGCTCCACCACGCGTGCGACCGGCGCTGTCCCCACGTGGACGTCATTGACTCCCTCCTCACTGCTCATCCCGAGGCGTTGGTGCAAACGAACGACAAGGGCTGGACCCCTTTGCACAGAGCGTGTCGCAACAAAACCCCCCGGGACGTGGTGCGGTTGTTATTGAGAAAGTATCCCGAATTGGGCAAGCGCGCGGCGAAGATGCGATGCAATGACGGACGCTCTTCGCTGCATTACGCGCTACTTTATGATGCTCCGGAGGGGGTGGTGGATTTGCTGCTGCAGGCGGATCCGGGGGCGGTGTTGGACGAGGATCGGGACGGCGTGAGTCCCCTGGGGACGGTGTGGGATAAATATGCCAGTTCGTTTGATGGAAGGAGGAATTTGCAGTTGTTGCTGAGGGCGTTCGAGGGGGAGGGCTGGGAGTTGGGTGCGGGAGGGGGGAACGATGGGAATTCTAACGTGCAAGAGGCGCAGAGGGAATTGGGGCGAAGGTCCGAGAGGAAGGTGGCGGAGAAGAGGGCGCAGGAGGCGGTGGCCACGAGCGGCCGTCTGAGGCAGCTTCAGGAGAAGTGGAATAAGGTGGATACCTTGCAAATTGAATCCCCATGCTGCCAGCCATGTAGATGGATATAGCAGTCCCCCTCCATCTGATTCGTCAGAACGATCGTAAATTACACTATGTGCAGAAGAACGCAACTATACTGCATGGCCCTTCTGATGGTTGGCCCCAAGGTCAGAGTGATTGTCTGTAGGGTATAGTGTGTTTAGTATATGGTTGGCCCCGTGAGCCAAGTGATTGTCATTGTTGAGAGGGCATATCACTCCAATGACGTGGGAGGTGAGTGGCGACGTTTCAATTTCCTCCCATCATTAAATCTCTTTCCCCCATGATTACATCTAACTTCCAATGATTCTCTTCTCAGCTATGGCTGGCCGAAGTGTGAGCTGAAGTGGCAAAAATGGCCATTTCATATTTTGCTGACTATATGTTGTCTATTTTACCATTGAGACCGATCATTTTCATTATGAGTCCCACTTTTTGCAATTTATATTTTATTCACTCATCAATTATTTCTTACCATCTTCCTCCCTCTTGACTTGTTCTTTTTTGTCATTTCGACATCTATCAATATTTTTTCTAAGCGTATGATCTTTTTCGTCTGGACATGTGAGACCTTTGAGAAGTTTTTGTTGTCAAGTTTCTGGAGAAATTCTTTTTATCACACCCCTTCTAATCTGTCTCAATGCCACAATATACATATTTTTGTTTGTCACTTTTGTGACTGGTGGATCAAGTTCATTGGAAAATACCATTGATACAACATAATTCACCATATCCAAGAAGTCATCGACTTCACTCATTGCTAAATGATAAAACAATTTCAAGAGATCACCTGTGAACTCATCATTCTTAACAATGATGATATCCGTTGTGTATCCATACTCATGCATCCACTTGATGACTATAGGTAAGTTCTGCTCATTCATTCCTACAATTTTATCAAGTATCCTCGTTGCCCACATTTTATCACCCCACGCCCTGTCTATCTGCTGTCCAATTTCACCAATAAGATTGCTAAAATACATATAGTGAGGCTTTGATCTTTTTAATGACTCTGAATAGGACAATAAGAAATGCGCCACTTACTTTGCTTCTGTCCCCAGTTTCAAAGGTAGTCAAAAGAAAATTATCTCAATCTTCTCATCTATCTTTTTATTTTCGTCCAAAAGTAGCTTGACAATACATTGGCAGATTTGAAAGAGTGAGTGTCTGCTCCAGTGCCCACATTATTGTACCTGCCATAGGCATTCAAGATCACTGCATTTTTTGATGCAACATGTGGCAATGCTAACAAATATTTTCTGTTCTCACGCATCCTGCCAAACCAATGGTCTGTCACTGCATATAACAGTGCCAGGATTGCTTCTGTCTTTTTATTTTGGCCTGAGTACTGCTCATAGCACCTGGTAAAATGATGATAGCATGAAAAGAAAGATTTTTTTGGAAAGGTGCAATCATTTGCCTGGTACCTGCACAACTGTATACTAAATGTAAGTATTGCTTGTGTAATTGTTTGTCTTGGACCATTTGACTTGAGACCATTATCACCACATAATGGAATCTTTCAAGCTCACATTTCTAATGTGCGATGTTCTCCTCAGTAATGTTACCAAATCTCAAAGCATCTAAGACTAAGTCATTGCAAAATTGCTGTTTTTACAATGACTTTATGGAGGACTTCTTGCAAAAATCTCACCTATACCAGTGTGATCTTTTTGAATGTGATGGTAAGCCAACTTGATGAAAGGCCTCTTGAATGTCAAGCAGTAACCTGCTAGCTTCACCTATACATTTTTTACCCCGAATTTCCTTTTTCTTTTCTTTTTTTTGTTGAGATCTAACCTCTTCTTTTCCGCACTAATGTCATTTTTAAACACGTCCTTCTTGCCAATCACAATTCCACGTTGTTTTAGTAAATTGTGCTGTAACTGACAGTTGTAGCTCCAGCTATGGACAGAATGATTGCTTCTCCCTACTGTGTGCCAAAGNACAGGCCCAAGAAGTGGACGAGAACGACCTCTACGGAGGGGGGCGCGATGTTGTTACTTCGTCGTCAACTACGGATTCAGAGCGGCAGCAGAGAACGTCGCAACGAACGGCCCTGCATTTTGCAGCCACGTCCCCCCTCTCAGGGAGGGAGGGACGAAATGTCATCAAGGTCCTCATCAAACTGAATCCTCATGCTGCCAGCCATGTAGATGGGTATGGCAGCCTCCCCCTCCATCTGATATGTCAGAACGATCGCAAACTGCACTACGGTAACGATGGCGCGAGGGATGTCTACAATGCCAATACCGAGGCGACCTCCTACAGGGATGGATGCGGGAGAACGCCCCTGCACTGCGCCACCCTCCTGTCAGGTCACGGCCGAAGTTCTCCCCCGGCGACTTTGCCAGTGGCGGCCCACCAGGCGATCTCCAATCACGCTCCCCCGGAAGCGGCGGAGCAATCCGTCGTTCGCAATCTGGTAGCGGTCGACGGGTCGGCGGCGTCCGTAGCAGACGACGCGGGGAGACTGCCGTTGCACAACATTGCAGAGCGCGGGGAGGATTGGAACTTTGAGGCGCAGTTCGTCCTAGAGGCCCATCCCGCCGCGGTTCGGACTCGTGCCGGGCCTTCGGCGTCCAGTAGGCTTCCGCTGCACATGGCGGCATCCTCGCCTGACGCGAGGCCGTCGCTGATAATGAATTTGGTGCAAGCCAAT
The DNA here is from genome assembly GCA_036939875.1 of Thalassiosira pacifica. Taxonomy (NCBI): domain Eukaryota; phylum Bacillariophyta; class Thalassiosirophyceae; order Thalassiosirales; family Thalassiosiraceae; genus Thalassiosira; species Thalassiosira pacifica. The sequence goes on from JALLOZ010000480.1 coordinate 8,496, forward strand.
CCTAGAGCGGCGAGTTTGACGGACGGCGCGGGGAAGTTGCCGTTGCATCTGGCTGTGGATTCCGGTCGGACTTTGTGGGATCGCGGCATTGATTCGATATATGAGGCGTATCACGCTGCAATATCCACTCCCGAGGACAGTGCTAGAAGGTGGACGGTGCTTCACGCCGCTGCCGCCAGCCACTCTGCGGGACGGGAGGTCATTGATAGGATTCTGGAAATGACGGACAATGCGGCAGCGTCGGTGGCAGACGGGGAGGGGCGGTATCCCCTCCACCTGGCGTGCGCAGCGACGCATCGGCCGTGGGAGGAGGGAGGCGTTCGGGCCATTTTCGATGCCGACCCACAGGTGGCGTTGGCAGAGGACGCAGGTGGATTGCTGCCGTTCCACGTTGCTGCCATGAGGAGGTCGGTGCCGACAACACCACCCTCTGCGACAAGACGTGCATCTATAGATACAGATGTGAATGTATCATTCCACAGCGAGACAATAGGTGGTGTGACCAGGAATGATCATGCCGACAATGACGACGACCTAGAATCGTTGGAGGTTTTGTTTAATCTATTGATTGCCCAACCGAGCATCTTACAATTTTGACTCTGAGGAAACGATATACTAACACAACATCAGCACTGGTGAGGGGTGTGGCAAGCTAGGATTATGCTCAAGGCGTAGATGACCTCGGCCCAAAACTTCCATCCAGCCTGTCAATCGCCCAGCCAAGTTTTGGGCAACGTGCTTTGAGGTGTCGATAGCGACGACCGGCACCCATCATCTTCTCGATACTGATGTGGGAACGGATGAATGCAATTATATCTTAAACTTGGAAAGGCATTGCAAAATATATTCATGCCATATTGTAATAATAGTACCAACAGCTGAACAACTGCGCGCTCTGATAAATTGTAATTCTTTGTCAGACCATATCAGGCTTCATCATGAATGAAAATGGTTTAGAAGCACTTCTCAAGCCAAATATGCTTGTCAATGCTCTTCTGAAGGTATGCTCTGCGAGATCATTCTCATATCAAGTATGCTTTAGGACACCACTCTCAAGTCACCGTGGACCGTGTCAGGCATTGAAACTGCCATTCAATATTCAATAGGTGCTTGCTTATCCTTTGCATCAATTGTCATAAGGTAGGCACACAAGACCTGCTGAAACAGCAAAAGTCAGGCTTTTGGGTTGCGACCCATACATAACGTCATGATATTGGAGATAGAGGAAACCTCACTAGCTGGATTCTGAAATGATACTACTAGATACTCCTTGTTTTACTCTAACCAATTCATTTGTATCAAACATTGTTATCTATCTTAAACAGAGACATTCTACAAAGCTTTGATGAAATCGCGGCGGAATCACTTCTCAAGCCACAAACATGCTCGTCGAGACTATTCTCAAGCTATGCTAGACGATACACGATACCATTCTCAAGCTGCACCATGGATCACGTCAGGCTTTGTAGTTGCAATTCAATAGGTGCTTGCCTATCCTTTCCATCAAGTCTTAATCCGGTTTAGATTTTAGTTTTGTCTTTGAGTGGAGTCCACAGACAAGCTTCAATCCCCAATACCATTTGGGGCTTTTCCTCACTTACCACACATCACAGCCTCCAGGTACTTCCCGTCGCCACTTGAGTGGTGTCCGCCAGGGGCTAATGAGGTGTCCGCCGAGCCTCCTAAGGTATCCAAAACCACTAATGTCAGGCTTTCAGGTACAGTTGTGATTTTAGAAAGATAAGAGACCTCAATGGCTAGATTCTGAAATGACGCTGATATTTTGTTTTATTCTACTTTGGATTCATTTGCATAAAAATATGGTTATCTTCAACTTATGCAAATCTACTTCTGCGCAAGAGCAGAAGATACCAATGCTGCATCAGCCCGATTGAATATCACATCAAGACAATGCAAACAAAAAAAGCCAGTTCCCAATAACATGTGAGTTATTGATGGTTTATGAGAAGATCGAACCAAAGGGAGAACTAGAATGGGGCTTTACACATATTTCCAAAATGGCATGATTAGGTGATAGTGATAGGCAGCATCTCAATAAATCAAGATACCTATTTGCTGCTGATTGCAACGGTTTTACTTGACCCCTTCTCTCATTGTTTGTTTCACTCATTGTACCAGGTATTAATTCCCATCAAAACCCTATCGTACCACGATCATAAAAATCAATAGAAATAAAAGGAAAGTTTTATCTCTCTATGAAAGTCAATGATATCTTTTCTGAGTAGGCAGAGTATCGTTCTAGAGCTATCCTGCTGATCAGATCAATTTAATCTTCTTGAAACAACACATCATCATCCATCAGCAATCCACACAGCTGTACATCGCCACATCACCTTCTTTTGATCTTGCTCTTGCCCCTTGCTAAAAAAAGGTGAAAAGCTAGAAGCTACCATCATACCAGCATGAGAGAGAAGGGAGAAGGCTGAAACCAATCCCGTGGAAAGGATGTGTCTTTTGATCTTGCCCTTGCCCCTTGCTAAAAAAAGGTGAAACGCTACCATCATACCATCATACCAGCATGAGAGAGAAAGGGAGAAGGCTGAAATCAATCCCGTAAGGATGTATCTTTTGCTCTTGCTCTTGCCCATTGCTAAAAAAATGTGAAACGCTACCATCATACCATCATACCAGCATGAGAGAGAAAGGAGAAGGCTGAAATCAATCCCGTGGAAAGGATGTGTCTTTTGCTCTTGCTCTTGTGCCCCTTCCTAAAAAAAGATGAAAAGCTACCATCACACCCAATCAGAAATCAATCCCGTGGAAAGGCTGAAATCTGCTGAAATGCTGAAAGCGAAGGCTCACATCTGCTCACATCCAAAAAGGGCATTCTCATCACTCCTCTCATTGAAAAAGTAACGTGCGTGGTACCTACCTAGGTACCTGCCAACGAGAATGCTGCGTCGTTGGGTGCCGCTGTTGGATTACAGCCCGGTTCTAAACGCCTCTAGCAGAGTTCAGCACTACGTGAAATCAGATATTTATATCATAATGCCATAAAGTATACAAATCTAATGAAAATTATTGTTATTTTCATATTCAAATCAATAACGTCAAAAGTATTCCACGTGTAATATAATCATTTGGTATGTTATGTGATATCTTTACAGTTAAATAACACTATCTACGTCACCTGACGTCATTCACCTTCCCGTCCTCTCGCCACATCACAACATGCACACTCAGTGCATGAGAATCGGCCGTTTTCTGTGCCTTCTCCTCCATTCACTGCGTTTGGCTTTCCTTTGATCTCTCTTTTTACGTCAAAGCACACGCCAAGCACACGCTTTCCATTTGATCTCACTTTTTCACAGTCAAAGCACACGTCAAGCACACGCCAATTCTATTCATCAACCATGAAGATCGTCAGCGCCTCCCTCCTCCTCGCCGCTGTCGGCACCCAGGCCTTCACCGCCCCCCGCTCCAACATGGCT
>JALLOZ010000481.1:0-11935 GCA_036939875.1 Thalassiosira pacifica
AGAGTAGTTGATTATTTATTGGCCAAAAACAAGCTGTAGTGGAGTTTCGGCCGCCATGGTCATGTTATTTTGGGAGTATGTTGTGCGCTTTTATTTTAGTCTTGCGAACGAGAGTTGAAACGGGGGGGGGGTGGTGCCCTCTTGTGCACACCATAATAGATATCGTCTGTCCGTTGCTTCAAGTTTCAAGTCAATGACAAGCAGGAAGAAACACGATTGGGGGAATCCCCCCCTAAATTAACCGGCGAGAATTTCCGCCGCGGCGAAAATGTTTTCGCCATCTAGATACATCATACATGCCTGCGACCTGCGATTCAATTACAACTTCATGCCGACTACACTTGCATCCAATGCACCATGCACCACCTTTGCTTTGACTTTTGTCTCTCTAGAGGCATTCAAGTCATGCAGAGAGCTTGTTGTATGCAAGGAAGTGGCAGTGTTGCAGCTGGCGCCGCCATGTTAGTGATCATCGGCAGCAAGTTTTGGGCTGCCGGCAAAAAGCGTTTATTTTTTTCGCCCTGGTAAAATTGCCATCACTGCGGTAAAATCGCCAGCGCCGCGGCAAAAATCGACAAAATATTTTTCCGCCAGGAAATTTAGGGGGCCAGCCCCCAATGGTGTTTCTTCCTGATCAACAACTTTGTTGTGCCTCCTTGTTTATTTGTTCTGATCTGGTTCAGATTGTGTAGGGTGTGGTGTGGCAATGCCGTTGTCCTTTTTGGGTGTGGGCGAACGTCTGTGGAAACCGGTTCATGGTACATGGTGCACTTCTTTTGGAGTAGCAGATAGGACCTGAAGCTAGATAACCCTGCCTATGATTTCAGTCGTTGATGTGGTAGACCGGAAACTCGCCACTCACAAAAGCCGACTTCAGTGAAATCACGATTCACAAAAAGCCACTTTGGTTGTTCCCAGCTTTTTATGACCCGCTCAAGAAGCCATTGCCCGTCATGGTCCAAAGCAGCTCTTTGTGTCATGAAAATTCGCCATCAACTTTACCTTCCAAATAGTTCGTATTTGGGGGCAGGCGGGCACCAACACAGAAATGAAGCCACATCAAGGGCCAAGCCGTTTTCATCATGTTGTCATTGTGCACCAAAAATCTGACCAGCGGTTGGCCCTGCAACGCAATGTTTGAAGTCAGCCACCTCGGTCCACCTCCAACCTCAGTTGCGCATTGATTTGCAGCGAGGTAAAGTAGAAATGGCTTCCAAGTAGGACGAGAAAAGAGTCATGGCAACAGCAACCTCTCAATTACGGGTAGTTGTAGGTAGGTGCGCATTCACCTCCTCTCCTCCAAAGAAACCTCCAAGGGTGGCCGCGCCGTCCATGATGGCAACGGCTATGGTGGATTTTTGAAAGCTGTTCATAGGAATTGCCCCGCCCACAAATTTAAAATAAGGGAGTAGGGGGAGCTGTGCGAGGTCGGGGCAGGTATTCGTCAAAGTACGATTAATAAAAAGCAGCTTTGGCCAAGGCAGCTATTCATGATCACAAATAGCTGCCTTCGCCAAAGCAGCTTTTTGTGAATCATACTTTCACGGAAGCCTGCTTCCTTGAAAGGCGGCATTTTGGTCGAACAGATATACGTACAAGTTCCCCTTTCATGGATTTTTTTAATAACCCAATTCCCTTATACCAGTTTTCTTCACCACCATCACCATCACTATCCTCACCCTCATCTTAATCATCCCATCCAACATCTTGCCAATTATCAAGAATATTTTCCATGTAAACCAATATAAGGATTGAAATTGATCAAGATCTTGTAGTACATTTGTCAAATCCACCCAGTGCATGTTATATGACTGACAGTGTTGGGATTCACAATGCCCTGTACATAATAGTTTGTATCTTTTTCAGGTTTTCTTTTCAGAAACATTAAAAGAAGAAGGTACACAAAAAGAGGAGTTGCCATCTATTTTTATAACAAGAACGGGCTTTGAGAGAGGAAAGAACGTTGAGTTGCTGTTATTTTTTTGAAAAGCTCCTCCACTACCACTGAACTGGTCGGTTTGAGACGGGACGTTACCTCTAATATTGTATTGCTGGAAAGAAAGCTTTTGCCAAACACAAAAAGCTGAGACACGCCATCAGCACAGCTAAAACTCCATGGTATCCCCGGTGAAAGTTTTGAACATTTGGAGCCAAATGTAATTAGGTCTTATCCATTACCTATTCAGCTAAAGAGGTTAACATCTCCATTCATAAAATCTTTCCAAATCTTTATCAGATGAAGTAAGCCTCCGTGTGTCCCCTTCATGATGCCAAGATCTTGATCCGAACACTTCAATACTTCTTTCCAGTTATCTTCCATGGTCGACATATGTTCGTCTCGATCTTCTTCATCATCTTCTTCAAATCTTTTACCCGCCGTGCACATGTAGAAGATCAAGGCGATCATTGTCGACATGGCCGTTCTTGTAATCTGCCCGTGGGTCTTTCTTTCCTCATTTCCAAATACAAACCCATTTGGAGACAGCAGCTGATTGGTACTGTCTGTAACCATGGGTGCATTGTACCTGTAGCACTGTTTCATCATACCAGATTCGTGGTTAAGCTGGTTTGCCGTGTCTGTCTCCATCATGATGAAAGGCTTTTTTGAAAATAAATCATTGAAGAACCATTTCTCGGTGAAGTCGCCTGCCTTTTCTTTGGTGCCATCACCAAAGAGTGCCATGATCTTTCCATTGTACTTTGCTTCTATTTTGTCAAGAAGCTTGTCAAAGCCATCATCTCTTAAACCTTTTCCCGGAAATGCAGAAGCATTTCTCTTGGCACGTTCTTCAATTGTAAGGGTTGAATATCTCATACGACGACGTTTGGCATCTTCTCCATCTGTGCAAGGTTGGTGGATCCACCTTTCTGCTATTCTCTACCCTCTTCCCTGCTGTCTGACCTCCTGGTTTTAGTTTGTCCATGTTCTTTTTACCTCTATGTACACTTGATATTATTGACTAGGAGTATGTGCCCCACCAATTTGTTGAAGAGGAGCGTTATTGTAATCACCTATTCTGATTCGGATTGATTAAGTGATGTTGTCAGTTGTTGTTTGGATATGGGTAGATATCGTACTTATATCTGATATAAAGCAGCAGACAACCGAGTGAAAATTGTCACTCATGACTGAAACAAATTATATTCAAGCGAGCTCCATATTATTATATTACTATGGCAAGCAACCAGGCAAGAAGCAACGCTATCATTTGTCCCTCTTAAAGACACAGCGGCTGCGTGTTCAGGTTCAGTCCCCCCCGCCCAACACACACACTCAGAGCTCAAAGATGGGACGCAAAACAAAAAAAACTATTGGATGCCGTGGCTATATCCCGATCATGAATCGTGGCCTACAATACACCCGGCGTCACAAGTTGTATTGATCGGATCTATCGGGGCACAATAACAACGGCTCAATGCATGGTCCAGAGAGGAGAGGAGCATCATCAATGGATAGTAAGGACCACCAACCTGAGCAAAAACCAGCTGTATTATACAGCATGCATATTGTACTACGACTCCCCCAACACGAACAAAATAATCATCAAAAAGCGACCAGCAGTGCCCAGCTCGCAAGATGAAAACCACGGCACAGCTTAGTGGTTTTTATGGTTACGTTAGGTTGCGGTATGGGTGCTTAGCATTGCGTTTTGTGTTTGGTCTTATCAATTATTAATGCGCAACCAGGAAGATGTGCGTTTAGAGATATATTTAGGCATAATGAACTTTAAAAAAAAGGTTATAGATTACTTTTTAGATACATCAATAAAATATCTAATTGCGAAAATGAAATTAATTTGGGCAAAAGTGAAAAGTGAAGAAAAAAAAGTGAAAAATGAAAAATGAAAAGTGAAAAGTGAAAAGTGAAAAATGAAAAATGAAAAGTGAAAAATGAAAAATGAAAAGTGAAAAGTGAAAAGTGAAAAGTGAAAAGTGAAAAGTGAAAAGTGAAAAATGAAAAGTGAAAAGTGAAAAATGAAAATTGGAGAGCGTGCGCCAGTGTTATGTGTGCTTTCCCAGTTGCATTTGGTATTGAATTGAAATAAAACAATCGACGCCGGGCCGGCCGGCAGTCGATGCTTCTCTTTTCTCATGTTACAGTTCAATCATGCAAGATTTGGTTCATGTTACAATCGATGTCAGTCGACTTTTCTCTCTTCTGGTTACATTTCAATCATTCAACTGCTATGCAACCTCAAAAGCATGATAACAATAACAAACCAATCAACAAGCTCACACAAACTCATTAGTCCAAGCCATGACTGGATCTCAAAGGTTGTACTCACACTTTGAGCATCATCCCGAGCCTCCAGAAGAAGGGTGGCAAGCCGCTCGTACCTTCGATAGCAATCCAGCCTACCAATATCTCGCCCGCAATCTGGAAGACGGCACAATCCAATATAGTACTGAGCCTCACTTGGTCTACAACTCTCACCCTCAATTGTACTGCATTGCACCAAATAAATTTCCTCTCTTCTTCAAAAAGGCCGTCAACAAGATCTTTGGTTTTGATATAGATATAGATAGCGCTCCTCAAGGCCAAGAAGACAACAGCGAGGACGAGGACGAGGACGAGGACGAGTTTGCACCTTTCCAAGAAGCCAACGACCACGGCGACACGGTTGCATCCAGCCAATCCGAGGAAGACGAGATTACATCCAAAACCAACACAAACTCGAGTTCATCATCGAATTCTTCAACGACTAATCGAAAGTCTACATCTTTACCAGATCCACGTCCACCAGCACGACCAAATATAATGAGTGACATTGATAGCCTAGATGGCACTGCCTCGTCTACCATCGTGAATGATAAGGGCACGGTTGTCCATGCCGTCCCTCTTCTTTCGTCCAACAGCAAACATCGTGCCCAAAAACAAGTTGAGCTAGTGAAACACATTGTGCCTCACGGTAACAATGGATGTACTTTGTATGTCCACCCTTTATCAGGCATGACTTCTTTGAACACTGGATTGACCCGGAGTGACCGTTGTGATAAAACAATGATCTTAATTCACCACTTGGGTTCGATGGCAAATCCAAAGGAGATTGCAAGCGCATTCACCAAGGGAGATCATGTAATCAAGCATGGAAAGAGCAACAGAGCTAAAGAGCTGAAACTTGATCCAACTGATATCAATGTTGTCAATGCCACCAACACGTTCCAGGAAACTTACGGAGAGACTGTTGGTGGTCTCACTACATCCTCTGTTTTCATGCCTGTCAAGTTCAAAAAGTCAGTGAGGGCTAAAATCAAAGGATTCATGGCATCCAATAAGACGTACCTTCCCAGCAAGTTTGAAATTCAGCCAAAAGATATTACACGTGATGATGGCGTACGTTTTCTTGCATTCAATATTGAGTATGCGGATAGTGATGAGGGGACAATGAATATGTCAGAGGATGAAAAAATGTAAGTGATGTCGCATACATTGTCATTTATTTCAATCCTGTTGCTCATTGTATTGTTGCATTTACATGGTGCGGTTTCAGGGATAGCTTGCGTAGCCCCTCCAAATCTCGCTCCAGATCTCGCACCAAATATCGTGGTGGTCGTCGCTCCAAATCTAGTGATCATTCAGACTACTCTCGTTCTAAGTCTCCTGGTCGCTTCAAGTCCAGTGCTGGTCGTTCCAAGTATCGTGCTGGTCACTCCAAGTCCAAGTCTTATGCTGGCCACTCCGAGTCTCATCGCCGTTCCAAGTCTCATCATCAATCCAAGTCTCATCGTCGGTCCGAGTCTCATCCTCGTCGATCCAAGTCTCGTCCCTCGTCTCCTGACTACTCTCGTTATCGTGACAGTAGGGCATCCTACGATAGTGACAGCAGCTCCTCTAGTAGCACGCGAAGCATTTCTCCTCCTAATGGACGCCGCGAAAGCTACAGCAAGAGTGATAGTGGTACCAATCGTGACTATCACTCACGTGGAAGGGCTTCAACCACAGGCAGTTGTGCTGATTATGGTGTCAGGAGGGGTAGGTCCCCTTCCCGTTCTCGTTCAGGGGGTTCTTATCGATCTGTTTCCAGCTCTCAAGACAAGAATGAGTATTGCAGGAGCAAGAGTGCTAGTAGTGCCACCAATCGTGAAAGGGCTTCAACTCCAGACAGTGGTTCTGAGTATGGTGTCAGGAGGGGTGGGTCCCATTCCCGCCCTCGTTCAGGTCCTCGTCAATCTGTTCGCAGCTCTCAAGAAGACAAGAGTGAGTACAATCATGACTACCACTCACATGGAAGGGCTTCAGCCGCAGATAGTAGCAGGAAGGGTGGGTCCTCTGCCCGATCTCGTTCAGGTCCTCATCGATCTGTTTCCAGCTCTCAAGTTGGCCGTACTCCTCAGATTAACAACTCTAGCAGACGTCGGGCTGGGAATGTTGACGACGTGGACTCGGGGGAGTTTGAAACCAGATTCAGCACGGCTACTAGCCTTGGACCTAAACAAAAAAGTACTGCAGGTATTGTGGGTGCTGTTTCAGGTGGCGCATCTGATCATGGCCACAATCGTGGTGGCTCCAAGACTGGCGGCCAATCTGGACGCACTCGTGCTACTGATCCTAGCCTTGGACCCAACCAAAGAAGTACCGCAGGTATTGGGGGTGTTTCAGGTGGAGCATCTGATCGTGGCCGCAATCGTGGTGGCTCCAAGACTGGCGGCCAATCTGGCCGCACTCGTGCTACTGATCCTGGTATCAATGGGGGTATCGTCGGCTCAGCTACTGCTAGTTTTCTTCGGGAAATGGATGAGCGTCATGCTCGTGAGGCTCGAGAGGGTGTTGCAGAGGGAGGCGACAAAGATGAAGAGAAAGTAGCGGGAGGTGACAATGGTGTGCCACAGGAGATTGAGACAAGCACTGGGGGCAGCAATGTTGATGATGATGATATCACTTATCACACTGCTCAAACGCGCACTGTTGGAGGGGGCAGACGTGGTAATCCTAGCGTCGTCTCTGAATCTGTGCCTCGTGCTCGCCGTTCTGGAAGGAACACACCCTCGAAATATCGTCGTTAGTTAGCAAGGGAATATTGAGCTTGTGCCTTTATATTTGAAGAGGCACATTTATGGTTGTAGGTAGCAAGGGAATATTGAGCTTGTGCCTTTATATTTGAAGAGGCATCTTTATGTTTGAAGAGATGATGACTTTCCAGATTGTAGGAAGAATCTGAACCCACTGTCCTTATTTATTATTGGAGGACAGAAATGTAGAAATAATTAAATTAATCAAGCAAGTATGAGCTTGGAAGTTTGCTATTTCTGTGGCACACTCTCTTTTTGCTTGATTAGCGCCGGAGGGAAGTCAGATTCAGTTTTTGGCCATTTGATCCGTGAGGGATTTTGGAATTAGTACAACTAAGTACATACATAGTTTAGGAATGAATACAACAAGAAAGATTTACTTGAATGAAATCAAGTCGCGCCTGATTCAATCATGAGGTGATTGAATGCGGCCTACAAACCAGCCAAACCAATTTTATTCAGTCTAGAGACATCCACCGAACAAAGCACACCTTGGTCAAGCCTCGTAACATGCTCATAATGTCTCCAATCCACAACCAATCAACCAATAAATCATGACAATAGGTAAGCGAGGAAATGGAAGAGTCAGCGGATCTGCCAAATGCAATGGGCGAGGACATGACACTAGGAGAAGAGGTGGTGGAAGAGGACACCAAGGACACGGAGCCTACAATCACCTGCCAAATACATCCAAGCGAGCAGAGATCCTGGCCGAAGGATTATCCCATGTAGGTTTTGATGAGTCAAGGCAGAAATGCAGAGAAGGGTTGAATGTAAGGAGATTTCGTGCTCACTATGGCGTTGGGCCTGGAGCGATCAAGAATCTATTTTTTGACTTGCAACGTTGTCAGCCTGACAAATATCATGAGCTGAGATATGTGTTCATGGCTGCAAGTTGGCTCAAACTTTACGATACCGAGGAGGTGATGGCCGGGCGATGGAATTTTGGCGAAGAGCACTGCAGAAATATGGTTAGGGACTATGTAGAAAGGATTCAAAAGTTGAAGCCATTGAAGATATCCTTTGATGGTCTAAACCCAAACTGTGCAATCCTTCCGGTTGATACAGTGCACATCCGGAGTCAGGAGTTCAGATGCAATCCGAGTAGCAAGTGGTTTTCACATAAATTCAATGGGCCTGGAGTTTCATTTGAGGTTGTAAATGATCCTATAGATGGCAACTTTCGATGGGTCAATGGACCAAAGGAAGCAAGTCAACACGACCTGACAATTCTCCGTGGTGGCAAGAAGGACAAGAAGAAGGAGTGGGATAAGTCATCTCTCTACTTCAAGATGAAGACCCTTCAAGAGAGTAACAACGTCAAGCTCATTGGAGATTCAGCATATGAAGGCCAGATAGATGTAGTTACAACTACAAAGGATGCACACAAACCAGCAACAAAGAAGCTGTTTGCTCGAATGAAGTCAATGCAAGAGACATGCTTCAAGAGGTTGAAGGATTTCAAAGTTTTGCGTGAGTCGTTTCGTCATGGCAAGAAGGGTACAAATGATAAGCTGAGAGCAATTCAACGAGCTTTTGAGGCAACGGCTGTGTTGCTTCAGTACGACTTTGATGATGGGCACAGGCTTTTTGAGGTGTGAAAAGTAGGTTGAGTGTTGTTGAGGTGTGATGGATATTTCTAAGCTAGGGGTCGTGTAACCCCGGAATCATACAGTAGTCGCTGCTCTTGTAAAATATTTACGTCAATACCCCGGATCATCATAGCTGTCAATTAAGCGGCAACGATGATGTCAAGGTGTTATTCCCCTTGCTTTCATCGCGGTGTTATCTTGATGCTCGGTGTGCGTGATCCAGGCGGGATTGATTCCGAGGCAGTCTGGGTGGCCCTATCTACGCTACCTGCATTGATCTTCTTTCGCGTTTTTGATGCAACGTTGAGTGGAATTCGTATTGAATCCAATCTGTTTGATCTTGGAATTCATACAAAACTTAGTGGCTAATCCTAGCCAATGATGGCTATCAAACATTCAACTGAAAATATGTGGGATATATTTTCACATAATATATCTACAAGGAGCTAATCAATCATTAGTATTGATAATAGTATATATCCCCACCAAAATTGCGTATTTTACATCGCGTCATTGGCGGGTCGGAGTTGTCAGAGTGTCAAGATCCAAGATCTTTACGGCGCGAAGAATGATGAACATGCCGATGGTCTCGAGCGTAGAGCATCCAACGATTGACGCCACCATCGACATCAACATCAACCCGCCTACCGATCAATCAATCGCATTGCCATCTATCGTACGATACTACGAAACAATAATGAGTAAAGACAGTGTACACTTTGAGCACTCAAGTGTACGTACGCACATACGTGCATATGTAGTAGTTACCATAAACCCATAGTATTTGATTCCCTCGTAGCACCCCCTGTACTTTTCGAGAGCATCGCACTTCATCCTTCATCATCTCGCCCCACAGACGATGTAGCCAAACTTCAAGATAAGTAAGAATCAAGAACCCCTTTATCTAGTCCCGTCATATTCATTTGATTGATTCATGTGCCATGAGGGAATGATCCTGTCATATTCATCATCATGACAGATCATGACCATCATCATCAACACCATCAATTATCCGGTCAAGAGTCAACAGCTGCCAATGCATCGTCTGATTATTGACCTCCAGCCTCCACCCGAGCGACCACAACCGCACCAGGAGCAAAATCACAGCCTACACCCAAATGCAAACCATCATCAAAGCAGACAGCCTAAAATCTAAAATGCCGCCAAAGATGTCTACCAAACACAAGACAGCTAAACAACAGCAGCTCCAAATCGGCCAGGTCGCAAAACCACAGCAATCTCATCAGCAGTCAGAGCGAGATCGACGTACACTTAAACGCCGAGCTGTAATCCAAGCTGCAAAACGAAGGGATGATCAGCGTGAGTACAACAGAAAGTGGCGTAAAAATACTTCGTTAGAGCGGAAGAAAAAATACATCGAAAAACAGCAAGCTAATGTCAATGCCAAACCACCTCTGACGGACAAAGACAAAGACAACATGGAAAAAGTGTTGAAGGGGCAAGTGAAGAGATACACAAAATTCCCATACATGAATTTAGAGTCCTTCATTGGCCAAGCATCTATTAAAAACACAATAGAAAAATATAAAAAAGACAATGGTGGTGTAGGAGATGGTAGTGGCCAATGCCCAGATCTATGTTTGCAGAATATTTCGATGGATATTTTGTGTGACAATCAAGTATGCAAAAATAATCAGTGTCGCAATAGATGGGGGGATGGATTGAAAATGTGGGCATTAAATAAATGTGTGCCAAGTGAGGAAGAAGGAATGGGAATTGGACTCAAAACTTTTGCAGAGATCGAGGAAGAGGATGTGATCGGCCCTTATGTTGGAACCTTCTCTACAAGTAGGCCATCAGGCGACAATGATTACCTGATGGAGACAGAGAAAGGCCAATGGATCAATGCAAAAAAGACTGGTAACAATACCCGTTACATAAATAAATCTTGCAAAAATCGAGAACCAAATTGCTCAATGAAAAAGAAGCTTTACCAAGGTCAACTTTTAGGGTGGCTAGTTGCTGTAAGGAAGATAAAAAATGGCGAGTTCTTATGTTTTGATTATGGACCAGAGTATGATTTTGTTTGTGGCTGTAAGCTGTGTGTGCAAAGATAAACTTAGTAGGTCATTTTTTTACTCCTATCATTATTTAGTTCCACGAGCAGAGAAATTGCAAATAGTGCGCATACCAACACACACTGGCATTCATACATTCTACTCCTCTTGTGCCCTCATGGCAATTTCCTTCAAATACTTTTTCATTCCCCTTTTGTTTCGTTTGTGGGCCCAAAAGCCTGCAGCCATCTGCTTAGACACCTCCCGGTTTACTCTCTTTGCAAATACATCCACTGGAAAATCTTTGTATTCATCCCGAGTATCTCTGAGTAGACTCGGTTTCATTTTCTGATGCATCTTATTTGCAATATCAACTTCCAGCAAATTTTTTGCAGCATGGGTGTCCCAATGATGATAGCCCCTCTTGTTTAGAGTAGACCTTGGGTTGTTTTTCATGTGCCTTTCTGCTGCAATATCATCCTGTTGCACTTGTTTCTTTTCTGCCTCAACACGTTCCTTCAATTCTTTGTAATACTTCTCGAAGTTAGGGTATTGTTTGTAGCGATCATCTGAATTGCGGATATCTACTACACTCATTTTGTGGATTGGTGATGCAGGATTGAGAAGAGCCCTTTTTAGATCCTTCTTTGCAATACTGTGTTGCCAGGGCTTTGGCTTGGGGCCTCCATTAGATCCATTTTTCAACCTTTGTACCAATTCCACCTTTCGTCCTGATACAGGTAAACCCTTTTGCTTCAGGAGTGCTTGGAGTTGCTTTGTCTTCATTTGCTCCAGTGCCGTTGGTTGAGAACTCTTGACCGGCACATGATTCAACCTTTTGATTAATTCAGCCTTCCGGCCTGAAACTGGCAGGCCCTTCTCTCTCAGCAATGACTGGAGCTGTGTCACCTTCAGGTCTTCGAGAGGAATGTTACGGGGAGACAAATTTTGATTTTGTGATGTGGCGTGCGACTGGAGCTGTTTCACGACCTTCAGGTCTTCGAGAGGAATGTTACTTGGATACATGTTTTGAGTTCGTGATGTGGCGTGCCAGCGTGTCGCTGTTGCGTTTAGATAGGTTTCCCTCGCCGACGCGGGCTGTGGAGTGGGTGGGGAGGCCATGGTGGTGGTGAAAGTGGCGTGCAGTGGAGCCGATGAGGCGGAGGAAGGAAATGAAAAGTGAAAAATGAAAAATAAAAAGTGAAAAATGAAGAATGAAAAGTGAAAAATGAAGAATGAAAAGTGAAAAATGAAGAATGAAAAGTGAAAAA
The DNA here is from genome assembly GCA_036939875.1 of Thalassiosira pacifica. NCBI lineage: Eukaryota > Bacillariophyta > Thalassiosirophyceae > Thalassiosirales > Thalassiosiraceae > Thalassiosira > Thalassiosira pacifica. The sequence continues at coordinate 11,893 of JALLOZ010000481.1, forward strand.
TGAAGAATGAAAAGTGAAAAATGAAGAATGAAAAGTGAAAAAT
>JALLOZ010000482.1:0-11913 GCA_036939875.1 Thalassiosira pacifica
AGTCACTAGCTGAGTCCCAGTGGATCCCCTACAACTTTGGAGCTTCCCCAAGTCAAAGCAACTGTCTTTGTCTCTCCAAGTTCTTGGCATTTTACTATGAAACTACATGTTGATGCTAAACCAATACCCAAGCTCTACCAACATAGTCGTGGCAGGCACCCTAATTGCAAATATGCAAGGCCCTTTTGCCGTCGTAGGTTTCAGTATTGGCTTGTCCGTCGTTGTCGTTGTCGAAAATTTAGGCACCGTCCACCTCGCTTGGATGGCTCCTTCTTCCCATCGCCTCACTGCAATAGAGTTTGTCGTTGGAGGAGGAGGAGAGCACGTGCCAGAGCCTTTTTCAAGCGTTGTCAAATGGATAAGTTTCTAAGTGGTCGCAAGGATAGATTTCGCCCATGGATATCTGAGGGTGTTTCTGTGACTGCTAGGGATATTTTCCGTGATTCTGGAGATTTGGACTTTCTCAAGTTGCAATGATTACTGTCTACCTTTACAACAATTGATCATGCTGCCAATGCATCTAAGCTACATCAAGCAAATTTGCTGCAGGGTCAAATCTATGAAAATAGATCGCTTCAGTTGAGTGAAATCAAAGATCACAGGACATCAACAGGAATCCAGCTATGGTTGTTTATATACGACCATCGGTACTCTAGGCGTTATGTAAAGTAAAATAGAATATCTTAAAATCATAGTTAGTAGGTGTTTGATGCACAATTGGAAAGCCCTGCTCTTCCTCTTTCTGATGGTGCTTTCCAACTAACTTACGGCTATACTTTGGAGTGACAGCAACAGGCGTTTCGAAGGTATTCATCGCGGAAATTAATCAACAATCAGCCAACCACGGCGGCCGCCACAATACAGGGTGAGTTGACCCCCAATAGAGGCAACCAGTGGCTCATATTAAAGCCCTGCATCTCCTCTATCGACGGATGAGCAGCGGGTGGCAAATGCATTGCCATAAGGCAATCAAATTTGCCATCTTCTAAGGCAATATGATTTGATGATATCGAAATAATAGTGTACCCTAATGCTAGATAAAGACCCTGTTAACATAATATAAATTAAAACCAAGCTACAGTATTGTTGTTTAATTCTATTAGAAGCAATACGGCCAAGCAGAGTCTCTGCATCCATTGCCTATGGCCAGCGCGAGCATCATGGTCAATGGGTTGAATGCATCATCAACGATGATCATATTATCTGTAGTAAATAGACTAATAACCTAGCTAAAATTAAATATCTATCAAAACCCTGCCGCACCGACCTCAACGATTACCTATGCAAGCAATCCGCAGCGGCGGATTGGATGTAACAATCGACCTATGGCCATGGCATAGGGCAGAATCAGATCCCATGGTGGGAGGTCGATGAGAATGGTCAGAGGTACGTAGTACATACTATTCCTACGTAGAATAGGGAAAATGGGGGTTGACGGGAGCGTTCCTGCCAGAACCGACTTAGCTGGATTCCTGTTAATGTTGGTTTGGGATACTGGAGCTTCTTATGGCTTGATGCCTTTCCGTAGTGACTTCATCAATTATGTGAAGTGTGATATACTGTTAGATTCCCGCACCTAGATAGCGTGTGCGTATGTACACGCACCTAAATAACTAACGCACTTCTTACATCAACCTTCTTCTCCAAGATTGTTTATGTTACGATCAGTTCCCATCTCATCTGGATGGGATCCTGTAAGGTTATATCGTCTTTATAATTGCTCCATTGGTCCGTGACTACGCCGCGGCCCTCCACACCAGCTCGACACACTCCCGTGGTCGTGCTGTGGCTTTTACTAGCCTAAAAACAGAGGCTTTTGCTAGCCTCCAACCTCACGAACCTTCGCGAGCTATCAACACCTCGCAGGCCATCTTCAGCGCTCCCGAGGCCCTCTCCAGATACACGACACCTCTCGTGGCCACTCTAGGGCATTTAGTCCCATCTCCTGGGGCTTTCACTAGCCCACCCTAGCTCGCCCTGATGAACACAAAATGTTAGCAGATAGCGAGCGTCGCTGCACCATCTGCAGCCTCCCCAGCATCTTGGATTTTACTTCTCCTTCCTATCGGATTGTGATTGTTAGGGTTATTTTTTGCGCAGAGGAAACATATTGGGTGAGCTTGCGCTCACAGCGCCCGCCCGTGATCTCTCCCCATCACCTTCAGAATGAGAATGTTGGGCTGCAACACTGGCACAGCAGCCCCCTTCAACCACGGATGCAGCCATGATCATCTCAGCACAGGCTGCAGCACCACCCATCACCATCGATAGTTTGTCAGCTATGGTGGCTTCAAATGCAAAGGCTGTGGCAGATTTGAATCGTCAAATGCAGCTTTGGCAACATCGTTGGCATTGTCGAATGCAGTTTTGGCAAAGTCTTTAGCATCGACATATTCCCAACAAAATACAGTGGTCACAGGGGAGGATGGGACACCCTCCATCGTTAGTATTGAGAATGCCACCATGGATTCTGCTGGCAATGTTCATGCCACCTTGGATCTGGATGGGGGTGATGAATATGGACTCTCTTCCATTTTGGCACTGGAAATGTCACGTCGGCACCAGTGGATGATGATATTGCTCACTATTTATCTTGTGGGATAGGGAGCATAAACTTGGAAGCTGACACTATACTGCCACCTTGGCTCCTTGAGGGGGTGCCGGCATTTCTTCCATATATGGCATTGAAGTTGCCAAGGCGGATCCTGCTGGCAGAACCTACGCCACATTCGACCGTGGGGCTTTTACTAGCCTGTCCACGTGTGGCATTAAAGTTGCCAAGGCGGATCCTACTGGCAAGACCAATGCCATATTGGATCCTGGGGCTTTGACTAGCTTGGGGCTTTTACTAGCCCACAATACCAATACACGTGACAACAGCCATCCTACCGTCAACTCCCTCCATGCTGGTTCCCTACCACCAGCCCAACCTCCTCCTTCTGATGATACCACTTCTGGCCAATGTTCTACCACTTTTTCCTCTCCCGACAGCGACGAGGACATGCCCCCCATCTCCGACTACTACAATGACTCCTCCTCTTCCTGGGATCACAACGATTGTGACTACTAAGGATCTCTCCAATATCCTACAACAAAACTGATTTTCTTGGGGTGGGGCGGCGATTATTATTACGATTATTTTGCTACCTTGGTTCTATTTGGATGTTTTATTTTGGGAAATGTGTTTTCTTTTAGACTATTGGAACCTACTCTTGCTTGGAAACTGTTAATTCTTTTTGATAACGGATTTCTATATATTTGTTGGAATTTGGACCTACTCTACTTCTTTTGGGAATGGATCTTCTTTCTTTCTTCGTTGGTTATTTTGGATTATCTTGGATACTATTCTCTTTTCTTCTACATTTGAATGCTCTATTTCATGACACATCCAACTGTGGGGGGGTGTTAGATTCCCATACCTAGATAGCGTGTACGTACGTACACACACCTAAATAACTAATGCACTTCTTACATCAACCTTCTTCTCCAAGATCGTTTATGTTAGGATCAGTTCCCATCTCATCTGGATGGGATCCTGTAATATACCAGTCAAGGATGTGACCAAGATAAATCGGGTCATCGGCATTGGGGGACTACACTTCATCACTTCGTTGATATCAATGGTGGAGAATTATTTATTCTATGCATCTCATATCACCTGAAACAGACGGATGTACGCCTCTTCTCTCCTCAAACTTACCATCAACTTCATGGTGGGCATTCAGTTGTGGTTGGGAATCAAGTCACAATGCACATGTCGAATCACAGGATCAACATTCCTATTGACACTTGTGGCACAAATCTACCAGTGATACATAACTCATTTGTCACTGAGCATCAGAAGAGGCATATCGGTCCTCATATGCGTTCTTCGTTGGTATATTCAAGGCTTGGACAGCTTGATCTTTTTGGAGACCTGGACTCTATCAGGTCACTTCAGGCTTCGGCTGCTGGCAATGATCAAATGAATGTGGAGCAACTATTTGATGAACAGTATTCTCGCTTCTATGGAAGCTCTGTCCGATTCCTGCTAATAAGAATCTATCTAATGGACAGAAGGAATTATTACTTTGGCATTGGAAGCTCGGTATCAGCATGCATCAAATCCAAGGGTTTATGAAGCCTCGAACTTTTGAGGAACCAAATGGAAACAGAACAATTTTGCTTGCAATAATCAAGCCCAAATTTGAAGCTGCTAGTAAATGTGCTGTGCCTGCGTGTGAATCTTGCATGTTGGCCAGAGCAAGGAAGCGCTCGGCAAATACTAATAGGTTAAGCCACTGACAGAGAAGGAGGAAGCTTTGTCGCGAGATAAACTTGAAGTGGGTGATTTTGTTTCTACTGACCAATTCATTTGCAAAACTCCTGGTCGTCAACCAACTGGTTATGTACAGGAGTCTGGTGATTGTCGATTCCAAGGCGGTACTATCTACAATTATGCTGCATCTAGCCTAAGGGTTGAGCAAAATCGGGGGCAATATTGGTCATTCTGGGTCATTTACCCCTATTTTACCCCCAAAATAAACCTCTACACATACCTTTTCATCCTCTGAATTAGCCAAAAGAATGGATTTAGTGAGTCACTTTCTTGCGCTCATCAGATTATGTCACCCAATTTCAGACGGTGGTGTCAGGGAGTGTCAGGTCGTGAGACATCAATTATTTTTTAACGTAGGAGTAAGTACATGATCCTAACCCATTTTCACCCCATTTTCTATTACACAGGGTAGTATATCTACATAGATACTGCTGTTTTATTTTTGTCACCAATTTTTTTGAACTAAATAGTTTATGATAGAGATACTGCTTATGTTATTTTTGTCACCAATGTTTTTGGACTAGAGTAGATACTGTCCATGTTATTTTTGTCACCAATTTTTTTGAGGGAGGTGTCAGGGAGAGTTCTGTACAAACAGATTTTCACCCCATTTCACATCTCTTATGTACCTCTTAAGATAGAGAGAGATGAGAGAGGTGCTATCTACATAAGTGGATACTGCTTCTATGATGTTATTTTGTCACCATTTTCTCACCCAATCAAAAAACTTACTACATACTGCTGCACAAGAATCCAAATAACTCACAAGAAGATACGCCAAGAATTCCACAAGCATAATAAAATATCCACATCCTCCACAGGCATAATAAAATATCCACATCTACCCAAATCCATCATAATCAGATCCAGAAGCCCCCCACAGACACATCTCCATAAATCATGGTGAAATTCTGTATTCGTCTTCACTTCTCTAGCAATCTCACTGCAAAATAATGGCTGCAGCCACGCCTTCTCATCCATTCATCATCCACCGGCTGCACTTGGCAGCAGCAATGGAAAAGGAACATCATCATGGGAGGAGGCGGTGGCTCAACAGCTGCCAGTCCTGGATGTGATGGCACAGGGAGCATGCAGGAACCTTCCATGGATTCTAAATGAAGGCGCCGCCTCCCCAGCGGGGTGTTCATACTGGTGCTGTGCACCTCGGGTTTAAGATTCTGTTGTTCGTGGCGTACTTATCTTTGGCCATGGTGACATGGTGGTGATAGGTGGTGATTGAGAGTTGAGGAGTTGGAGAGGAGATAGGCAACTCAACGATGTGTGTGAGTTCTTGTTGCTTGTTATCCCATAATCGAAGATGATGTGATGACATTGTTGCTGCATTGCTTGTTGATGTCCCAGTGGTTGATTGTTGTTTATTATTGTACTCAATTGAATTACATGGGATTGATCATTTCGTTGCTACATATGCCAAAAAATTGTCATAGCTTCCCCCTATTTCTTCAAAAACATGATTTTGTGTATTGTGAGGTGGGTGGAGGAGGAAGGGACGAGGAGGGATTCGTAGCAGGGTAGCTGGTGTGTTGATGGTGGATGGACGGTGGATGGTCGGCGTGATTGATTTTTATTGCCATGTTGGCTCAATAATCCAAGTGAGCATCGTGTGGCTGTGCCTCTAGGCAGGGTGGTTACGCAGCATTCATACCAGGCACTAGCTGGAGCATCAAAGGCAGTAAATTGCCGTCAATCAGCGGTATGTTTGTAGAAGTGTTGGCGTTTCAATGTTGGTATGACGGCGGTGACAGTAGTAGCAGTAGTAGTAGCAGTAGCAGTAGCAGTGAATTGGTGGTCTCATCACCATCGGCATCAGCAGCATCAGCAACGCCATTGTCATTCCTATTGGATTTATGTAGGCACCTTCGTACCGTACTTACTATTATTATATGTGTATAATATTGTATGTTTACAAACCTTGACAGGCCTTTCAATCTCGGAAAGGAGAATGTACATACCTGCTACTCTTGGCGCCAAAAATTCCCACTTCTAATATAAAAGCTAGAGGGCTGGTGTTTGGGCCCTCATTTATATCTAGTCCCGGGAACGCTGCAACAAGGAAAAGTGAGTCACCCTGAGCTTTCATCAGATTCGTTCCGTACTGTGTCACACTACGATTCTGATGAAAGTTCAGGGCAACTTGAGACGGGATTGTATATGAACAAGCGGAATGCATGTTGGCCTCCCCTACATACCTGCCCCCGACCAACCATTATCACAAAGCATCAAGACTAGATGTGCTCCACTACATCACCTACGTGTTTGTGACACTTAAGTAATTTGTATGTAATGTCTCTGCGAACCATATGTACATAAGGACTGTGCAAAATCACTGGGGGTATGTAATAGCGGTCATTGTGGGTCATTCACCCCTCTAAACGTATTTTTTTACCCTTTGAACTTAGCCAAAAGAATCGATTTGGTGAGTCACTCTCTCACGCCCATCAGATTATCTCACCCAATTTCAGATGGAGATATCAGGGAGCGAGTGTCAGGTCGTGAGACATCAATCATTTTTAACATACATAGGAGTATAGATAAGGACATGATCCTAAACCAATTTTCACCCCATTTTCTATTACGTAGAGTAATATCTATGTTATTCTTTCACCCCATTTTCTATTCGCATAGAGTAGATACTGCTTATGTTATTTTTGTCCCCAATTTTTTTTGGAGGCGGGGGGTGTCAAGTAGTGTTCAAGGGAGCTGTAGGGACATACAAATAGATGATTTTCACCCCATTTCACACCTCTATCACCCCATTTCACATCTCTCTTTGAAGAGAGATAGAGGGCTGTTGTTGTTGGGACCCTCATTTATATCTAGTTGAAATGCCTTGCACCCCAGTATTTGTGGCGGGAAAAACCACCAGCGGCGGGGGTAGGGCCCATCCGCCGCGCTAGAATAGAAAAACATATGGCACAAACCAGAATTGGTACATTCATCTTTAGTAGGTTCATCAGGTTCTGATTCTCTGCTTTCTATCAATTCTTTTGACACCTGGTATCATCATACGCAAAGAGAACACTACCAGCCATCACACCCAAGCTTTCTTTGTGTCCAACCACACTTCACATTTTTACTCTAATAATAAAGCGACGGGGGGTTATTATCTCTGTCACAGCAATGCAGAGCGTTGTTATAAGTATAAGTCCAAACATTGAGCAGTTCTAACGGTGCTGGGGGAAGGGAGAGTATTTTGTGTCTCCAAGCAATTCAGGTGATGGTGGTACATAGAGTCAGTGGTGGTTTTGTTAGTAGGTGTGCTGTACTTGTCACCATTGACACAGGATTTGACCCTACAAATTTGCACCAAAACAGCACCAAAAATATGTAAGCCTAAAAGATAGGTATCGTAAACTTAGATACCTCTCTAGCTAGCCATTTCACGTCAAGAAAAATATCCCGAGTCTTCACGTTTTCCCATCTCTGCAAATCAAAAGTGTTTTACTAGCTTTCTCTAGCCAGTCCTTCTTTTGTGACAGTTAGAAGTTTTACACAAAACCAGAGTGCACCATTATGAAATATTGCGCTCACAATCAAAACAAACACCTCATGCTGTGATTCAATTTGCTTTTGTAAAGAATATGATCATTCACGACACTGCTGTGGATGTTGGGGCTCCATTGAGGGAATGGAGCGAAGAAGACTGGATATGGACGCTCACGCCAGTTTGCTTCCATGGGTTTGAAGGCATCGGTGCATCAAGAGTGTCAAGTGTCGCATCGCCCAAATTCACGAGTTGTGGACATCAGTGGAATCTGGGAATCTTTCCTTGTGGTGATGCATTCTCCAATGAAGGCATGATTGGCATCTACCTCAGTAACAGGTCTAGAAAAGGTATCGAAGTTGAATTTGGCTTCATTGTCAAGAAAACAGATGGCAAAGTCGTGACCAATTGTGATAGAAGGATCACCAAGAAAGAGTTTGCTCCTTACAGCTCAGGACTCGGCACCGTTTGGAGACTTAGGAACTTTGCGAGAAGTTCAGACATCACAAGTGCTCTTGCAGAAGGAGCATTGGTTGTTGAGATTCGAATGAGGCGCACCGATTCAGCCTCTTCAGCACCAGAAGCATTCATTGCCAAAAACCCATGCAGCAAAAATATCCTCAAGCTGTTCATGGACAAGGAATCCACTGATGTTGTGCTTGAGATCGAGGATGGAGATGAACAAGTCGGGAATACTCAGAAGCGCACTCCAACCTTGATCTTCACATTTCATGCGCACCGACTCATTCTGGATCATTGTGCTCCAGCGCTGGCTGGATATTTTGGGTCGTCAGGAGAGACTCTCGTTCCAAGAATTACTGACATCAAGCCTGAAATCATTTGCTTCGTGTTGCATTATGTGTATGGAGGAAAGTTGGTGAAGGAAGATCTCAAGACCTTCGCCAAGGAGATCATCGAGGCTGGGACACCTTGACATTTAAAGAATTCCAGAATTCTCTCTCAGTACCTGTCTACCTACCAGTCCTCTTGGGTTAAAATGGATCTTACTGTTCAAGTACTGGATTTGCAGGATGAATCTGCATACAAAACATGTTACACTCATTAACCCAAAGTGATATAAAATGGTGAGCTGTATGTTTTGGGGTGGAAAGTAGAGATGCATTTGGTACCATTTGATGAAAAGATATCATCACAGGCTGTACAAACCCACCGAGAAGTAAATGAAAAAATTGCTTCTCTAGACCCCTAAACAAGATTATTATGATTAGAACTAGAACATAGGTAGGTAAGGTAAACTAAAATACAACATGCTACCCCCCTCCTCTGCACCTACTGTCACTTGGAGTAGCACACCCAACAAAACACACCACCCATCTTGCTCCACATCTCATCCACCGATCTCATGGCAAGCCCTACCCTGGCGGCCAGTTCCCCCTCCAGTGGGATCCTCCGTGCCAATTGCAATAGCCCATGGAGCGCACCAAGGAAGTGACAACTAACACACCTTTCCATTTCCTCCACCCACTCTGCGTGTGCAGTCTCAGAACTGCCAATATCCAGCCTCCACTCTGGATACAACAGCGTTGCATCGGACCCAAACGTATCTGGCTGCCGCGTTGCATTGGAATCGAACGTATCCAGCTGCCTGACAGCCCTCGGCATGGCTGCTGACATTGACAAAAGAGGCCCACCAGCAGCAAGATGGTATAAGGCCACTAAAGTACCCTCGCCCCTGGGGGGTGTTGGCACAACATGTCCAAACCCGCCAGCAGCAGTCAGATGTGCCAAATCGCTGGTATCAGCACCAATGGTGCCATTGGTGCCACTGCTGGTTGGCACTCTTCCTACCCGGCCTTCCACTGTCCTGGCGTTCTTGCCATATCACGCAGGGATTTCTCGCGCTCAGTGCGCCATGTTAGCAATGACTTCCGAGCAACCCTTGCACTGGTCATTTCCATCCTTGCAACAACCGTCTTTCGCTCCCTAAAGGAAAGCACTGGCAATGTGGCGACGTGATATCGACCCACGAGTGCTCTTGCAAACTATTCCTTGCAGCTTCATCACCACCCCCTTTAGGGCATGTAGCTTGGTGGGAATGTACAGCCTGCTATCTTTCTGCAGCAAACACGTCTCGCACCAAACGGAAAGCCTGCTACCTCGGTTGAGTGTCCCCACAATAAAACCGCTCCTCCCACAGCATCCTCGGCAGGTGTAGTTAGCATCAACCAATGCCATGCGGTCCGTCTTGCAGATGACAACCACGGCATCATCCGACGATGCACCTCCATCTGAGGCTCCATCCATCGCCAACAACCTACATGATGCTCGCTTGGCAGAAGCTGGTTGGGTGGGACCTCGTTTTCCGGGCATCCTCTTTGCAGTAGAAGGGGCTCCCTCTGCCATCACCTTTGACGCTCTAGGCGACAGCGATACCCTTGCGGAGGACCTAGTTGCCCCAGTTGCCGCCGTTACATTTGATGGCATAGGATTTGCAACGGTCACACAAATCACGACAATCAAATTGGTGTAAGCCAGGTCATCCCCGCCTTGGCACCTTGGGCAATCATCCCCATCCACACATCCAGATTTGATCTCTCTCACCACGCTCAACTCACACTCAAACATCTCGTGGTCCTCTATAGAAAACACAGCCCCGTAGATAGCATCGCCATCTCCCTCTCTTGGGATGTACAACTTCCACAAACCAGGGTCCTTGCTTGGCGTTTGGGTGTCAAACCGAGAATGCTTCAGACGCCTCCTCTGATAAGCCAACGGTGGCCCAATCTCCATAATGATGTGGGATTTCCGAGGATCAAGGTTGGTCCTTAACAGACCCCTGCTCTCAAAATACACGCTTTCAATATTCATAATATACAGAGGCTGGTAACATTAGCTCACAATAGCCCTTCCTTTCATCTCTTTTATCCTCCACTTTTTAAGTGCGAATGCAAAAGTCCCGGATGTACCATGCCGGCAAACACCATCACACACAAACAGCTCCAGCACCCAGGGCGCAGTTTAGGTGTCTCACCCACACACTAAAATCCGTCATGTGCAGCCAGCACGGCTCAAAAAGAGGTAAGATTGGTGCTAAAATATTCAAAACATATTCACCCCCTGTTTCATCCCTGTTTTGGGGATAAAACAGATGTACCTACCTATAGAGAGAGACTCCTAGAGATAGATAGACATTGGTGCCACTTGATTCGACTGGTGATAAGAAGTGACACCTCAAGTTCATATCTATCATGGTACGAGTACAAAATTATAATGAACTCTTACTACTATATTGAACCGTTAAAAATATTTACACTATTCCTACGTATCCTACGTAGATACACTTGATTTTCGAAGGTCAGTTATCTCCTCCTGCACAAATTCTTTTCTATGTAGGGACATACCAGCTTCACGTGTACTATATTGAGCCATTGTCAGTTAACATAAGCATTATGGCATCGACAATGAAGGGGACTTCTTATGGACATGGGGACTTCTAGAGCTGGACTTAAGCTCTTCGAACCTATCCCAAGGGATGTGTGATCCTGGAAGAGTATCACCGCCACTCTATACGTCATATTACTGCTTGAGATAACTGACATTTAGTGGTTCAATATAAATTTATACTCGTACCAACCTAACTGGGCATTGGTGCAATCCCTCCGCCCGCTGCACTGGGTTGGCCTGAGAAGACGCCTCTTTTTTGGCAAAGTTCAATGGGCAATTCGTAACCCCAATTCCTAAGCCTTGTGCGTCCTCCCTGAACAACTCGAAGAAACACCAAAGACTGAAATCATATGATGATCTATGTACTTCGCTTGTATCTGTTTGTATGTACCTGCTGAATTCTTTTTTTTTTAATGAAGCTAGAGACTCACGTTTTTTTCGGTAATATATGTCCAACATCATATCATTGACAGGTTTAGAATTTAACCCCCCAAGAAAACCCGGGTTGTACTATTCCCAAGTGACCTCTCGTATAGCGGACGCGAGCAAGGTCACTCTAAAATGTCTTCGAGATTCGACTCACCACTGTAGGCCTCTGTTATTTCAAATCAAAGTCATGAAGCTGTCGTGGCAAAACCCGAGGCCTTAAACCCCCCCACGAGTGTCCGGGTTTAAGGCCTCGGGT
>JALLOZ010000483.1:0-12002 GCA_036939875.1 Thalassiosira pacifica
TGAATAAATTATATTATTAATATCTAAATGTAATCATTTAGATGAATGCATCTTGTTACTCAGGATGGGTCCGCATTGTCCATGTGTAAATATATAGCTGTTGGTTGTACCACGGCCCTGGGTAGCGCTAGCTTTGCTGTAGCCGATATCTCCACTGCCTTTGAGGACCTGGCATGCAACCATGCAATGGATGTTGTAATGAATAAATTATATTATTAATATCTAAATGTAGTCAGCTAGATGACTGCATTTCACTACTCAGGATTGGTTGTAGCAACATTGGGTGTAGTATTAGCATTATGTGTGGCAACATTGGCATTGGTTGTCCTAGCAGCATAGTTTGTAATATCATTGATTGTAATAGTAGCAACATTGGTTGCAGCATTGATAGGAGCAGGAGCAGTATTGGTAACAGCACCGGTAACATCAGTACCATTATTGGTAGCAGTATTGGTTATTACAGTAGCATCATTGTCATTGTCACTGGCAACACTTGTGACAGCAACACTGACAACAAATTGATAGTAGCATTGGTGGTAGCATTAGCAACATGGGTAGCAGTATTGGTGGTAGCAGTAGCAACTTTGGTGGCAGCATTGGTGCTAGCAGTAGTGATATCAGTAGTGGTATTGGTGGTAGCAGTAGTAATGTTGGTAGCAGCATTGGGGGTATCAGTAGCAATATTGGTGAAAGTATTGGTGGTAGCACTGGCAACATTGGTGACAGGCTTGGTGGTAGCACTGGCAACATTGGTTGCAGCAGTAGCAACATTGGTTGCAGAATTGTTAGTAGGAGTAGCAACATGGACATCAGCATTGGTGGTAGCAGTAGCAACATTGACAGCAGCATTGATGGTCCTATGAGCATCATGGGTAGCAGCATTAGTGACAGCAGTAGCAGCATGGACAACAGCATTGATGTCAGTAGTAGCAACATTGGTATAAACATTGGTGGTAGCAGTAGCAACATTGGTACCATCATTGGTAATAATAGTGGCAACATTGGTACAAACATTGGTGGTAGCAGTAGCAACATTGTTAGCAGCATATGTGGTCACAGTATCATCATGAGTGGCAGCATGTTTGGTAACAGTAGCAACATTAGTAACCCATTGGTGACAGCAATAGCAATATTGGTAGCACGCAATGGTGTCAGAAGTAACAACATTGATAGCAGCATTGGTGGTAGAAGTAGCAACATTAGTTGCAGCATTGATGGTAGCAGGAGCTACATTGCTAACATCATTGATAGTAGCAGTGTCAACATTGGCAGCAGCATTGATGGTAGCAGGAGCAATATTTTTAGCTGCATTGGATGAAGAAGTAGCATCATCATTAGCAGCATTGGTAGTACCAGTAACAAATTTGATAGCAGCATTGGTGGTAGAAGTAGTAAAACTGGTCCCAGTATTGGTAGCAACATTGGGTGTAGTATTAGCATTATGTGTGGCAGCATTGGCATTGGTTTCCTAGCAGCATAGTTGGTAATATCATTGATTGTAATAGTAGCAACATTGGTTGCAGCATTGATAGCAGCAGGAGCAGTATTGGTAACAGCACTGGTAACATCAGTACAAACATTGGTAGCAGTATTGGTTATTACAGTAGCATCATTGTCATTGTCACTGGCAACACTTGTGACAGCAACACTGACAACAAATTGATAGTAGCATTGGTGGTAGCATTAGCAACATGGGTAGCAGTATTGGTGGTAGCAGTAGCAACTTTGGTGGCAGCATTGGTGCTAGCAGTAGTGATATCAGTAGTGGTATTGGTGGTAGCAGTAGTAATGTTGGTAGCAGCATTGGGGGTATCAGTAGCAATATTGGTGAAAGTATTGGTGGTAGCACTGGCAACATTGGTGACAGGCTTGGTGGTAGCACTGGCAACATTGGTTGCAGCAGTAGCAACATTGGTTGCAGAATTGTTAGTAGGAGTAGCAACATGGACATCAGCATTGGTGGTAGCAGTAGCAACATTGACAGCAGCATTGATGGTCCTATGAGCATCATGGGTAGCAGCATTAGTGACAGCAGTAGCAGCATGGACAACAGCATTGATGTCAGTAGTAGCAACATTGGTATAAACATTGGTGGTAGCAGTAGCAACATTGGTACCATCATTGGTAATAATAGTGGCAACATTGGTACAAACATTGGTGGTAGCAGTAGCAACATTGTTAGCAGCATATGTGGTCACAGTATCAGCATGAGTGACAGCATGTTTGGTAACAGTAGTGAATGATGTCAATTTGAAGAGAAGATATGAGGGGGGAGGTTTAAGAGAGAGCAAGGATGTAAAGGACTGAGAGGAAGGGGAAACCATGTAGGTACTCATCACAATACTTGTAGGATCATCACAGAGGGTTCGTGCAGTGGATATATTATCTCATTGTGCTACATATTTACACATGGACAATGTGAACCAATCCTGAGTAGCAAGATGCAGTCATGTAGCTGAAATTTATTCTTCGCAACATCCATCGCATGGTTGCATGCCGGGTCCTCAAAGTCAGTGGAGATATAGGCTACAACAAGGCTAGCACTACCCAGTGCCGTGGTACAACCAAAAGATAAATGACAGACGGGCAGCAGCCAGACTCACCTGAGTTTATGAATCAATTTCTACAGAAGAGAGACCTGATACAAATTGTACCAGTATAAAATCTCAAGTGACTCCTGTATTAAAGGATGGTCATACCAAATAGACAAAGAGAAGCATGAGTTAGAGCAGGGGGGAGTTAGTGAGGCGGTATCTGGTAATTGAGCTTGTCTCCATTTTAAGATCAGCTCATAATTAATTATTCCTGTAAGGTTAGGAGTTGTAGCTGGGGTTATTGATAACCTTCTCAACCTGGTATGGTGAGATGGTGTCTTAATTCAAAACGAATTTTTTTTATCTGTTGTGATCTCAATTGCCCCATCTGCTTTGTGTTTGTATTAGTATTATACCTGGCTAAGGTAGACAAAGACAAAGCATGTAAGGTACATGAATTTATAGAATGAGATGGCTTCTCAATGACATCCTGGTGTTTGAGACAAAATTAAGGTACATGATGTAGTACATACATTAATTTTACCTTTCTATGTAGATCCTTTGAATATACTGATCATAATAGACATGCCAACCTTATTGCAATCCATGCTTTGGTGTCGGTTGGTAGTAGCACCTCAATTAACGCGTTGAGTGACGTTGCAAAAGATTCATGCTGTGTATTGCCAGTGAACGGTAAAAGCAAAAGCCTTGGTTATTTCAGAACAATCAGTGCATGTGAATGAAACCATGATGAAAGAAAAGGTGAAAGCTAAGCGCAAAAATTACTCGAAGAGCCCATACCGTGAAGAGCTGAAAGAAAGTGTGGAAGGATGGGATGCATACCGGCTTGAGGAGGAAGGCCATCTCTGCCTGAAAGATTATTGGTCTGAAAGAGTCAAAGGTAAAATCCCTCTGAGAACCTTCTACTTGTATGGTAATGTTGATTTTTCAAAGCGCCAACGTTTTGGCACCCAAGTCGGACCAAAACCTGGTAGCCACACAGCCAAGCTTGTCAAGAGGACAAGGAAGACAAAGAAGCAGCTCATTGAGAGGGAGAAGACACGCGATGCCCTTGGTAAATATCACCATTGGCTGGATGAGCTGACAATGCCACCTGAATCAAAAGATGTTCAGTCTCAGCAAGAAAGAGAAAAACTATCCGTCGAGCGTCAGTCATATAGACAACTGTCTTGTGACTTCAGGAATAGTCCTGGAAGAACTCAAGCTGAGAAGAAGATGCTCCTAGAGAAGTGGAGACAAGAAATACTTCCAAAATACTGCACCACAATTGGGGCTGATAGTGATTTCCTCGAGGAGGAGATTAAGTTAAACAGTACGTGCAGCAATACCTTTGGGAGCGCAGAGGCTGAATACATTCCTCCAAGTTTGAATGAGACCGGCGAAAAGGGCAAGGTCGTAACCGAAAAAAGGAGGCATATGATCAAGGACAGGATCAGACTCTTCCAGCTGGTCCAAACAAGACAAGCAATGTCAATGCTGGATGGTGGCATGGGTAGGCGCTGGCAGACACTCATGGTAGCATTAGATACCCTCCTTCAAAAATATGACAATGGATTAGAAGCTCAGGGCCTCGAGCTCTCGGGGCTTCGGTGCCAACTCCGAGAGATCAACGAGCAACGGCAAGCTGATCTGGAGAAGATGAGGGATGTCGGGAGAATAGGACAGATACATGTCAAAGACTCCATCGATGAACCCAAGATAAAGGATCTTGAGATATCCGAGGAGGAGCGTGCTTCATTGTGTGGACAGATGAAAGCAGAATTTGGAAATGAGGAAGATGATTTGATGGCAGAGCATTCAGATCTCCGGCAGAAAATGTTTCGGTGCATTCGCCAGATCCTGCCATCCAGGCAAACAGAACCTGATCTGCATGAACTTTTGGAACATATGCAAAATGTCTATTATTTTATGATGCGTGGAGGGGTTGAAGTATAATAAGACATTGATCATGTACATGAGACATTGGACTTGGGATTGGGATGGCGAGAAAGGAAGTGCTGAGCAATTGATGTTGAATGGCACTGGAGATTGAGGTGGCACCAGAGGGATTTAGTTGGAGCCTATACTTTGTGATCAAGAAATAGTCTCGTACTTGCTCCTAAATTAACTAGTAATTACAAGGTGTCAAGCAGGCATGCCATCAGGCTTTGATCTCTAATGATTACTCAGATCTGAGATTGGATCAGAACAGCTCTGATCTCAGCTGCTGAGTACTCAGATCTGATCTCAGGTCTGATCTCAGGTGAGAATTCACTGATCTCATCTCTGATCTCAGCTTTGATCTGTGCTGAGTGCTCAGCTCTGATCTCAACTAATTGTTCAGATTTGACTTCTGATCAGAGCAGCTCAGATCTGAGCTGATTTGGGTGGTCAGGTCTGACCTTAGGTGAGATCCCACTGATTTGATCTCTGATCTAATCTCAAATTTGAGCTGAGAGCACAGCTCTGATCTCATCTGAGTGCTCAGATCTGAGCTCTGATCTGAGCAGAACACTGAGCTCTGATCAGAGGTGAGATTTCAGGTAAGCGCTCAACTCCAACCACAGCTTTGATCTCAGTTCTGATTTCAGCTTTGATCTGAGCTCTGATCTGAGATCAGACCTGAGCTCTGATCTGACATCAGACCCGAGCTCCAAAGTTAGATCAGATCTCAGGTAACAAGAAAATAGTAGGTACAGTTCAACTGCATGCTGGACTGATCCCAGCTCAGATCTTTTCCAGCTCGGATCTCAGATCTCAGTTGAAAGCTCAGCTCTGATCTTAGATCTCAGCTGAAAACTCAGCTCAGATCTGACCTCGGATCTCAAGTGAGATCTCAGCTGAGATCTCAGCTGAAAACTTAGCTCGGGTCTAAGCTCTGAGCCTGGATCTCAGGTGAGATCTCAGCTGAAAACTGAGCTCGGATCTCAGGTGAAAACTGAGCTCGGATCTCAGGTGAGATCTCAGGTGAGATCTCAGATGAGATCTCAGCTGAAAACTGAGCTCGGATCTCAGTTCTAGGCTCGGATCTCAGGTGAGATCTCAGCTAAAAACGGAGCTCTGATCTCAGGTGAGATCTCAGGTGAGATCTCAGGTGAGATCTCAGCTAAAAACTCAGCTCGGATCTCAGCTCTGAGCTCTGATCTCAGGTGAGATCTCAGCTGAAAACACAGCTCCGATCTCAGATGAGATCTCAGATGAAATCTCAGATGAGATCTCAGCTGAAAATTCAGCTCGGATCTCAGTTGAAATCTCAGGTGAGATCTCAGCTGAAAACTCAGCTCGGATCTCAGCTCTGAGCTCTGATCTCAGGTGAGATCTCAGCCAAAAACTCAGCTCCGATCTCAGATGAGATCTCAGATGAGATCTCAGCTGAAAACTCAGCTCGGATCTCAGGTGAGATCTCAGCTGAAAACTCAGCTCGGATCTCAGCTCTGAGCTCGGATCTCAGGTGAGATCTCAGCTCGAAACTCAGCTCGGATCTCAGTTGAGATCTCAGATGAGATCTCAGCTGAAAACTCAGCTCGGATCTGAGCTCTGAGCTCGGATCTCAGTTGAGATCTCAGGTGATATCTCAGCTGAAAACTCAGCTCGAATCTGAGCTCTGAGCTTGGATCTCAGGTGAGATCTCAGCTGAAAACTGAGTTCAGATCTCATCTGAGATCTCAGCTGAAAACTAAGCTCGGATCTCAGGTGAGATCTCAGATGAGATCTCAGCTGAAAACTCAGCTCGGATCTCAGCTCTGAGCTCGTATCTCAGGTGAGATCTCAGATGAGATCTCAGCTGAAAACTCAGCTCGAATCTGAGCTCTGAGCTCGGATCTCAGGTGAGATCTCAGCTGAAAACTGAGCTCGAATCCCAGGTGAGATCTCAGCTGAAAACTGAACTCAGATCTCAGGTGAGATCTAAGCTGAGATTTCAGCCTAGATCTCAGCTGAGATCTCAGCATTGATCTGAGCTCCAAACTTAGATTCGATCTGATATAACAAGATAATAGTAGGTACTCCTACAGTACAAGTTTGATCAGAAAGAAATCTTGAGCTTGCAACTGCCATGCCAAAAGCAAACGCACATCTAGAGAAAGAGAGCTTCATAGCAGGCATCCCGCCCCCTCCTGCAGTTGGATCTAGGCGGATCGGGAGAAAGATGTAGTAGTACCATTTTTTCATTGTTGAACTCAAAAACAACTAGCTTTAGCATGTAAATCTGAGAAAAAGAAATCCTGAGGCTGTAAAGTCAGGCTAGGATTTTTGGAGTCATTTTTTTCACAGAAAATAATCTCCAGAGGAAGAGCTTTCAAACAGGCATCTCGGCTTTACTTGAGATTGAATACTGCCCGAGAGAGGCAGCGTACCAAATCTCTCGAGAGCTGTCGAGAGTAGATACTATTTCGATCAGCATGATTTCGATGCTATTGTATCATAGACGTACCTAGAGCGCAGGAGCTGCTGGAAACGGGAATGTACGATAGGGTTTGTGATTATGCAGAGTGTTGGATCTTTTTATATATATTTTATTTAATCCAACCATAGACTAAGAAAAAAAACAAACGTTACCCCACGACATTCCCATATATCGTATCCAGCCTGCGCGCTTCGTGCGCGCACTGCACAAGCGACAACAGAACAACTAGCTGAAACGACTCATTCGCTATTAATTCTTTCAACATCAACAACAACATCACCATCGCCGCCACCGTAGCCGTAGCAGCGTCCAAAAATCATCATGACCAAAACAGCGCGGATCGCGGAGATTTCCGCCACACAGTATCTTCATAGCAAGCATGGTATGACCCTGCAATCAGAATGATTTTACTTTCGGTCCTCCTTGAATGGGAGCGGATGGGAACAGCAACTTTCCGTGTTCCGTGTACGATAGCGATAGTCCGTATTCGCTCTTCGCATTCGTCCGCCAACTTCAACTCTTCGCGTTCGCAAATCCCTGCGCGCGCTCCTTCGCTTCGATTACTGTTACTGTGCGAGCTCCTTCGATTTCGATCTTCGATTCCAAACAAGCATTCGCAATGCAAGGATAGAAGATATGGAGGTACCATGTACCATCCACCGTACCTCTACCTCAAACAATTCAATTCCTCTCAATCACAACATCAACATCAACATTCACGCCACCATTTTGATTGTTGGGCAATATCAATATTGTACGTTGTACGACTTGTACTTCTTCCAATCTCCAAGAAGAAGTGAAGCCACCACAATTCACAATGATGATCCAGGCTAGTGATGCACAACATCAACAATTCACATCATCGGCACTGCACGAAGCAACCAACAATAGCAACGTCGAGTCATCCTCTCCCTCACTAGAATTATCATTATCATTGTCATCCAACCCCATCGACTTTCAATCCCTCATGGTAATGGACGTGGTCCTATTCCAACGAAATAACGACAATACTAATTCACAAAAGCTAGAACTGGGCGCAGTACAAGAAAATGGCAACATCGCCCCCCTCTCCACCTGGACGCTCGAATCATCCTACACCTCCGCCACCAACGACATGATGGAATTCGTCGTGGACGAAGAAGACATGTACCCGGGTCTATCGGGGGACTCCGTGAGAGTGCTAAAAGTGCTGGACGGATCGGTCATGGGGTACGGATCGAGGCAGGTGGGAGGGGGCAAGGGACCGGGGAATCCTCACGGGGAGGAGAGCGAAATGTTGTATTATGTGGATAGAGGGGTGGCGGAGGGTGAATACCAATATTTGGAGGTGGGTGGTGCGAGTGGTTCGGAGGGGAAGAGGATGATGATAGATGTTGTTGTGAATACTGATTTGGAAGTGTTGTGGTGAAATGAATGATGGATGATAGATGAATATGAATGCGACAAACAACATGATAATACCGTGCGTGCATGCGTGTTTTGGAAATAGTATGGTATGTAGAAGAGAATCTCCTGGTAGGTATCAAAAAGGCTGATCTGACAATGAGCACAAGTTTTAAGATTGACTGATCGGTCAGTCAGTCAGTCAGTCAGTCATGTTAGATCAAATTATACATACATACATCGACGAATAGCGACGTAGAACGTGAGGCATCAAAGAAGGATTCTTTCTACCCAGGACTATTATTTTATTGTAGAACTTTTTTTAGACTTGGCTACATTGTTTGGAGGTAGGTACGTGGATGGAGCAACAACTTACTCAAGACGATCAACTAGTCATATGAACATCTTCTAGAGCAAAGGGAACAATTAACTTCCTGGACAATAATTTGGCTTGAGTTTTCAACTTTCAATGGTAAAATAAGGTAAAACAGTTGTTGGTGGTACTTGTTTTGCTGTACATAATAAATTAGACAGATATGGTTAATCATGGATCTAATGGTACTAATGAAGCAGCAGAGATGTAGTCCAGATACTCCGAATTGCTCATCAAGTTTCACAAGATCAGGTGGCATGCACAATTGCACGATACATCATGTGCCTCAGAGGTAATGTGCCATGTGCACTCTGAGTACACGATTGATTTCGCCGTGGGCAAGGTAGGTAGGATGGAGGTATCTAGATAATCAACAGGGCAATACATAGGTAGGTACATAAAAGCAAAAGAGCAGTCACAATTTGGAATTCACATTTCAATCACATCAATAATTCTTCATTCTGCAATCACAAATCACTCCGTGCATAAAACAGACACAATCATTCTATCCAGTCAATCATTATCTCCCTCTCACGAATAATGACGACCTCGCTTTCACTCTCAAACCAGCTGCTCGAGGAGTTCGCCCTTGACAACAGCTTGAAAAAGGAAATGACGAAGAAAATACAATTTAGCGCCATGTCGACGATGTTTTTCTACGCTGATGATCATCGCTGCGCCGAAACACAATCATATTCAAAGGCTGACAAAAAGCGCTTCATTCGACATTCCCTCAGAGAAGCACTCCGAATCAAGGAGTTGCTTCAGCTTCAGCATAGTGCCACGGATTCGTCAAACCTTCCACTTGCAACACAGCTTGCATCATGCGACATATCCCAAGAAGAGATCGTCGGTTTAGAACGACTCGTCCTCGAGGATCCCATGAGTATTTGTAAGAGACGAAAAAATCACGCTCGAGCAATACTGATGGCGCAAGCAGATCAGAGAAAGGACGGGGGCGATGATGTGTACAAATTGGCTCGGTTGTCAGCCATACTCACAAGGATACCTGCATCCCAAGCCCAAACGCGTGCTGCAAGTGCGACAATAGGGGCTAGGGCCAGGGCTGCCTAGTTTTACAGGGTAAGGCTTAAACTAGTCATCGGTAAACGATAAACTAAATATGGTCATGCGAGATAGGTTCCATTACATCTATTAATTCTACAATTCATTTGACGCCAGTCTTCACAGAAGAATTGAGATAGACAGCAAATCTATCTTTTGATCATGCTGTCGCATTCTGCATGCATGACTTACGCTTTTGGCTTTTAGTAAGAAAAAAGAAGACTTATCCAGACTTCTCACAGACTTCTCAGAGCTTCTCAGGCAACGGGATTTAGCGAGCCATGCACAATGACGCACCTAGATTATCTCTAGCTAAGTCCAGCTAGATAGGCCAGGCTGCGTCGCTAATCATGATTTTTTGATGTCACGCGCGCCACATGCATGAGGTGCTCTGCCATCAGCCATCACCATCACCGCATAAAATATTATCATCTTCGCTCCTGTAAAGCATGACAGCAACCGCCGACCGATTTCATCGGCGTCACCCAAGAGGTCGCAGCAGTAGCCTTCTCCAATCTGTCCTCCGAATATCTTTCGCCATGAACGCAATATTGTTGTATCGACCAATCAAAGCAGTCGCCTTCTTGGGCCACCACCATCACTCACGCCAAATATTATCGCGCCAATATCAAAACATCTTCTTGCGAAGTATTTCTCCCACCGCTAGACAGCACTCACAATCAACCAATCATCAACTCAACCATTCGAATGGCGATTATTCACTCGATCTTTGCATCCCAACTGCAGAAGACATGGAAGACATCGGGGGATTACTGTCGGTCAATTCTGCCAAAGGGGACGTCATCCTTCTCGACGGAGACTTGGGCGCAGGAAAGACTTGTTTCTCACGCGGTTTCATCCGCGGAAGAACGGGATCGGAGAACGAACGCGTTACCTCGCCTACGTATTTGCTCTCCAATACTTACTCCATCGACTTGGATGGAGATGATGAAGGGAGTATTATTAGTGCCAAAATCTATCACATGGATCTGTACCGACTCTCCGGATCGGAAGAGGCTTTGGCTCCGCTCGATCTGGAAAATGTGTTTGCCAATGAGATATCTCTCATCGAGTGGCCATCGCGACTTGGCAACAAAAAACCTTCGACGAGACTGGATATTACCTTGACAATTGACTCTACGACAATCCAAAGCGAAGACGATGGTGATTCAATAAGCAGATGTATGAAGCTGGTGCCATATGGGGATCATTGGGTGGAGCGGTTGAGGTTTCTGGAATCCGAGGGCTATTTTGAAGACTTGATTATGAATCCTAAGCCAAATGAGTGAAGCACTACAGCTGTAATGATCTTCTGTCAGGATGATAAAGAGAAAATACCACTGATATGAGACGCAGTGTTAGTTATGCTTCCTGTACCACGCACATGCACAGGAAGTATTTGCATAATCAAAACAAGGGCTGTTGGCTGTTCGATGAACGAAACGGCGTGCTGAGGTTTTTTTAGGGAGAGAATTCCTTGCCTGAAACTATCTTCACCAAACTTAAACAAAAGAAGAGCCTTCAGAAAACTAGAACCTAGTTCATGTGGTTGTCAAATGCGTCAATTGGACATGT
This sequence comes from Thalassiosira pacifica, assembly GCA_036939875.1. Lineage (NCBI taxonomy): Eukaryota > Bacillariophyta > Thalassiosirophyceae > Thalassiosirales > Thalassiosiraceae > Thalassiosira > Thalassiosira pacifica. The sequence continues at coordinate 11,336 of JALLOZ010000483.1, forward strand.
TGTAGGTGTATGCATGGATCAAAGGTAGAGTCCAACACAAAATAACATTTCTAACACAGTAATACTTTTTACTTATCTCCAATGCAATTCTCCCTAAATTCCTAACCCTTTCCTGCTCACGGGACCAAAAAATGTTTTTTGAGTATGCACGACGTACACCTTCATGTGGTATCTCGATGAATAATGGAGGCACAATAGTGATTGTTTGTTCCCAGATAAATAGACAAAGATCTTTTCAGATTTCAACATTTTTGGGCGGTTTAGCTTGGCTTCAATTCTTACGTCTATTTTGGCCAGATTTTGGCGGAATTTCAAACAGCCCTGGTCCAAACTGTTTCGAATCAGGACAATAAGAGCTTTTTAGTGATAACAATATCTTTTTATGTAACCCAAGCCTAAAAATGGATTTTCGCTGAATTCTGAATACAAAAAGATGAAGATTACCCCGCGCCCGATTACCTTCCTCTTGGCTGCTGTCGCATCTGGTATGAATATATTTTCTGCAGATGTTCCATTGCCAACTTTGAGCTTCACATTCACATACTAATCTCGTCATGGTCCCAAACCTAAGATATGGCTGGACAAAAGTAGAGATCGTTGCAATCGCATTCATCATGTAGTGTGTACGGCAGATCCATATTCCAATACATCAGTGGATAGCTCTTGG
>JALLOZ010000484.1:0-11857 GCA_036939875.1 Thalassiosira pacifica
TTGTGTTTTAGTGTGGGGGATCATCTAGCTAATGGCCATAACCTTGGCATTATTTTACACACACAAAAAGAAAGATAGCATAGATTTCTCCCCTTGATGGTGCATTGCTAACAAAGTGAGGGGATGACTCATGAGCATTTGTACAATCTCCATTACTTGAAGATAGCGGAAATATAACTAAAAAGAAGAGAAGTCTATACCTGCATCCATGTGAGAGGGGGAAAGTTAGGTGGTGATGATGTGAGCTGCCAGATAAAAAATTCCTAGGTAGGTAGCACGTAAAAAAACATGACCACGCCCTAGGCACATATGAAAGACCTGGAGTGACACCTCATCAGGAGGACAAAAGCATCATGCTCCCCTACTTACAATGAGGGTTGGGCACCTCCGTAGTTCCCAATTCGGCCTCTCCTCTCCTTTGAGGATGCCCTCAGTCAGGCACTTGGGGGAGGCACCCATGGGCCCATGACCTAGGATGAAAACAAGTCTTCTTTGAGCACACCCTTGGTCAGGCGCTCAGGCGGGCATAACTGCAATGCCCCCTATCATCAACGGGGTTGAGAATTACCAAATTTGAGGGGCCAGCCATGAAAATTAAATTGTCCATGGCATATCACCACATTCCCACAGCAATGTCTAGCATTGCCATGAATAACAAATCGGCCGCAGCACAGTCAATGAACCACCCTCCCTCGAGCACGCACTTCAATGTACACCAGAGAGGAATTAGTACTCTTTCACTAGCAGGGTTGAACAAAGCCAACCCAGAAGGGAGCATACTTGCTGGTGATATGTCCTCATCTGACATGCCCAGGATGTAATAATGACCAGTCAGACACATTGTTGCAAATGTGAGTAGGATACAATAAACACACATCCATGCATGCTTCCTCCCCATCTATTTCCAACCCTGATTCTCCCTCACTCACTCTATTTGACCCTAGAGAATGGAGAGGATGCATGCTTCAGCTTTTTGGTCATGACTTTGAGGGGAACCTGCCTTGATCCCCATATCATCATCTGTGTCATGGGGAGCTCTCCCCAGACTACATACCACTACCTACTTGGTGGCAAGATCAAGTCTTTGCCATTTATAACACACGCATATGGTATAGGGATGAATCAAAGGCAGTAAATCAGCTATGCACCTATTCAACTCTCAAGTAGACAATAGACAGCCGGCAACACATGAGAGATCATGGGTATTTGTGTGGTCTCTATGTCCAGGATATCCTGCCTTCCAGATGTTCTCAGGATATACTATCTACAATTGTCTGATCCACTTTAACAAACCTGTTGATGCATGCTGATTTGAATTGCAACCAGCACATTGCCTCCACTAATCATTTTACAGATATGGCCAGATCTTTCTTGGATGAGGCCACATGCATTGGCACAACTTGCTCTTGCCTACCAGCCACTGCTATTGACTCAACCCATGAGGCCCATCAATAACTACTACATTTTATGGACAGGGCATTGCATTTGAGAATCAGAAACAGGAACAGTTGTGGTTATTAGCCAGATGTGCTGCATTTGTAGAAATACATGTCAATGATCTTATTAGATTGAAATTATAAGCCTTTAAATATCTATTTCAGCTCTTGAAACTTGGTGAATAAATAGTGTGCTTCCTCTCAGAAGATTGATCCCTTCTGAGAGTGTCTGTTTGATTTTTCTGATCCCAAGAACCTTTGTATCTATTCATGTGCATGGATTCCAGGTGTCTCTACTAATCCTTGTTCTCATATTATTCCATTGATGTTGGTGTTGCTCTTGATGTCACAAGGATTGAGTGACCTTTGTTGAGTCACACACAGGGCTGAATTTTTATCCTCCCCGGTGAAGAGACATTTGATTGAAGATTGAGTCTTGGTGAAAAAGGGCTATATTCATAAATATGATATTCATCATGAATGCGTGCCCTCCTTGCAAACAATTATTGTACATAGTACTATTCACAAAACACATATCTTAGTTTGTAGAATAAATCATCTGCAAGGGCTTTTGTCAGTAGACCAGTCTTCTGTTCTGCCATCCAACAAAATGAGATAGATATTCTTCTTGATTTTATGCATGAGCAAAAATGGTGATGTTTCAAAACAATGTATGTTGTGCGAGGAATTAAGGGGCTGTTATAATCCTGAGTGGATAGTTCTATGTACTAAATAACACACTTTGATCATGACTTGTGTTTTCTTAGCTAGTTACATAGATTTAAAAAATCAATGAATCCGATCTTCAATAGCAGTCCAGGTGTACACCAAGAACTTGACTGTAAATCATTTTTAATACAAATATCAACACAGTCTCATAATATATAGGAGCTGACGATTATGATGATGTCTGAGTCAGAAAAATAGATGATAAATTAAAAATAATCATCATTAATTTAACAAAGCTGTCCTGTTGTTGTTTGATGCATTTGTGAGCAATAAGGAGCAGCGGAGCCGCTGCCAATGGACACAAATGCATTTGCGTTGAGCATCTCCCCTCTCTAATTTTGATTTTTCAGCTAAAAATCCCCATTGTGGCCTTGGTCCTCCGTCACAGTCGAATTGTCCAATCCCCTCAAGCCAAGCCATTCCTGCCCGGATTTGGTATGTTCGTAGGCCATCTGCGGTGTCGGATGGAAGAGATTGTCCGCACAGCAGCATATCTCTGGCCTTGAACTAGGGCAACAGCATTGCCATGATTTCAAGGTGGAGATGGAGGATGACAAGTGATGACACTGGACGACGAGTAGCAAAAAAGACATCTTGCACAGATATTTTTATTCCTACCTAGGATATTGGTTTGCACAACTGTAGTTTTAGATTATACGATACTCTCTTGAGTTCAAACTTTATATCCAGCAATGTACCAAAAAAATAAAGAGAAGAGCATAAAAATGACTGGTGTTAATCTTGAGTGGTAGTTCCTATTTACAAACAAACAGTTGATATCTGTAATACCTATCTAATCAGGATTATTATGGCCACGAATGGACTCGGTAATCATAACCATTGCTCTCTATTCGCTTGCTCAGTCTAAATGTTGCCATCACAGAGGACAATTGACAGTTTTTCTAGGGACAGAGCGCATGAGTAACAGCATTTTATGATACATGGCTTTAATATAGCTAGCTATGTCCTCAACGAAAATTGGACAATCTTGGACATAGCTTGGATATAGCTTGGATATAGCTTGGATATAGCTTGGACATAGCTTGGACATAGCTTGGACATAGCTTTGACACAGCTTGGACATGGAGGCGACCTGACTCACTTTCGGTGCCTGACCTTTGTTTCATTATGACGTTTTCGGCGTCACTAAATAAAGTGCTAGTAAACTTCAAATAAATATAAAAGACTCATTTTTGGGAGTTACCAAGCATTTGATATCTCAAAACGTTTGGGATTATCACGAGCTGGTCAAAAATGAAATAAAAAGGATAAATTTTCAAACTCATGCATCGGCATAATGTAGATTATCAGTGGTAATCAAGTGTACGTCATCAGAAAATGTCTATCGTCATGGATTGTCATTTCGTTGGTGGATACGCTCCTCCATTCATGGGCCTACTTCCTGAGGGATATGGAGTGTTTCCAGTCAAAAATGAGTCGAAAAGTGGAGATAATTTCATTAAGTTTCATGTAAGTTTCATGGAACGTTTTTGGGTCTTTACCTTTTGACAAGATCAACTTCAAGTTTCCCATGCACGCACACTCACCAGGTTGTTGGCAATGTTCTCATTTTCACTTTCACATGCAACATCCAATCAACAATGGAAATTCCTGCCGCACAGTAGGATTTTAATGCTACGGGGCACTGAGACCACTTGATCCCTACAAATTCACTGGAACATATGCCAATAGTCAGATACGAGTGGGTGGCAGTGGAAAGATCGGTGTGAAAAAGGCTGGGTTCACCAAATTGATCCAGCTTGCAATACAACACAATTTAGGTAGACCAGCCCTCTCTCGTGACGGGACAGGCAGTTCCCCTCACCCTTTCATCGGGCGACGATATAGCCAAGGGGGTGTTGGACCTGTGTTGGGAGTCCACCCATATGTATGATCTCTACAGCAAACAATATGATACGATGTGATCAATAAACACATGACAACCACAAAATAGCAAGCAATAGACAATTGAAATGGAAAAATAACAACAATTAACTATCAGCAATGTTGCGCCAGTTTGAAAGCTCCTTATGAGGGGCATAGAGGGGGGAACTAGAATAAAAAACAATCACACTCATGCTCGCAAAAAAGGTTTGATGGGTCTCATTCTTGGTTGACACGGGTGCAGGAATGCGGATATCCTTCAGTAGAGGCAACAGGAACAGAACACCTGCAGAAGAGTTAGCAGAGACAGCAGCCGTAGTCAAGGCAGCAGAACAATGATAATGAATGAAATACAACACAACAACCAAACAATAACCAAAATGGTTCTATGGTCTACACACATAATACCAATATGCAACAACAAAAAACATACCAATACACTTTTCATATGGATCAGCAGGCCCATAGCAGACAACAATCCAAAGCAATAGTGGACCCTCATTGTCTGGCTGATGCCTACAACTTGTGGCCGCGACCGATGCATGGTGTGCAGACACTGGCATTGATATTGATCCAGGGTTTGGGCATGGCATGATGCAATAACTGCCTGCGGAAGAGGCCCTAGTGCATAGTACCATAGCCAAAGTGGACAGTGCTAGTGCTGGATGAAGGTAGAGGAGTCCACTGCATAAACCGTGAAAGGCGAAGCATTATCGCAGCAGAAGGCACCGGCGGCTTGTGCTGCCGTCATAACGGAAGCACATAGAGTATAGCTTAATCTAATTTCTACAGTAAAATTAAAGCTTGCCAACTATTGAATCTCTGCCTTATATACCACCTTGCAAATGGACCACAGGCTATCACAGTTAGGACCCCCACCCACTAGATATTACTAGGCGAGTAATTTATTTGCCATGGATGTGGCACTGAGAGCTGTTTCTCATGCAAGCCCGCAGTGTGTGATCGATGTGCGTGCGCGCATAGCTTGTAGCTTGTGCTACTATAACTAGGTATCTACTGTAAAATTACCTGATCTAGGTATGATACGTATCTAGTAAATGCTACGCACAAAAAATGACGACGTCCGAGATATCTCATTCTCATTTGAAACTACCCCCATTGCTCTCCTCAGACAAGTTCATTACTGGATGATGATGGCTGACATCTGGTAAGCGTGACCAGAAAGATTAAAAGCGTTGTCAGTCGAGCGCAACCCAGTTATGATCATGGCAGATCAACTGAAGAGGCCAGGGGCTGGACCCACCATGCGACCAGTTGATCGCTACCACAACTAGACACCACACGATGGGAATCTAACCCCCGACCTCCAAAGAGGGCTAGACATAACAAACTAGTTGTAACCAACTGAGCTAAGCTTGTGCTGTCAATCCCAATTTTGGTTCATATCCATCATCCAGTTTTTGATCAGAGGATCTAGTATCTCTCTAGGCGGTTCTTGTGGTGGTGATACGTGGGACTTGGGTCCATAGTTTTTGTTAGCGTTACTTAAAAAAATAAATTATTAGTCCCACGAACGGTTTAACTAGCAGCTAGCTAGTAGAACAATAAAAGGAGACTTTCGCTATCTAGAGTGATTTGTGAATTTATTTCAGTCGCACATACAAGATTCTTCAAGGGGTAACAATATTCATATTTAAAGGAGAATACTCGCGAACTTTCTCCTTTTATGAAAATTTTATCTCACCTCTCGGGGTAACAAATCACGTCTTGACATGTACATTTTAATTTATTTCCCCTCTGGGATATAAAGGAGACTACTTGCGAATAGTCTCCTTTGATTTTTCTACTAGCTAGTTAGCGACGAGAATTGTCAGGCAGCGATCTCAGATCTCCAGAGATTCTGAAATTTCAAACCTTCATATCTCAGTCAAAAAATAAAATTAGAGATTTTTAAAATTGGTATATAAATCACAACACATGAGTTCTATCCATATATGCAATAAAAAGTATTTTTTACAGTTACCCTAACTCTATAAAAATGCCTGTTGAACCTGTGTTGAACGTGTCTCAGAGTTGCGAATGCATTTTAAAAAATCTTTGACAACTTGGAGTGACTTTTACCATATCTCTGTAGAATGTCACTGGGTGTCAAGCGGAGTATTTACCTTATGATTGAGGTAAACTAGTAGCCTAGGGGATTAGGAGTATTATAAATACATAGAATGTAAGGTAGTATAAGGTAAACCACTTATTCATCCTGATTCTTTTTCGTTCTTCGTTCTCGTTTTCATTGTCTCTTATCGGATTACCATCTTCCGTTATTTTATTACTACTTGATCCGTTTCTATCTTGTGCTTGCTCAAGTTCAACGTACATTGTGAGTTAAGAGTACATATATAGAGGATCCATGTAGGCAGGTAACATATTCCTAGGCAGAAGCACATACTGCAATTAGAACCCCATTTCAGTTACAGGGATCGTCTAGGTAGAAGAAGACCTCGAATATTATTTAGAATATCTCAGCTATCTAACTGATCAAATTAATAAGAGGCAAAAGTTTGTTTGTTTGTTTGTTTGTTTGTTTGTTTGTTTGTTTGTTTGTCACTATGGCCCTTCCCTTTTGGTACTCTTTGGGGCTGCTTTGCTGCTATAAAAAATGCGAAGGGTCACGACTGAACCTAGCGAGGCCGCGGGCCGACGCTAGAAGTAGTTAGTTATAACACGGTTATAGGATTTATTCGCTCAATGTGAATATTTAGCGATCATCTACTAAGGTATAATACCAGGAACTTCTAAGCTTCTTCAAGATGTACGATCTTTATCCATATTTTGCCACCGAACTCTGAAATTAGTAATAGGGACCAAAAATAATTGTCATGGACACGCACCGCGAAGCTTAATCTGTGACGATTAAATCAAAATAAGTAAAAGGCCCCGAGTATGTTTCTATTTTATGAGGAACTACAAACAAAATAACGCGAGGCTTCACAGTCTCAGGTAAAAGTTAAGACTTTTTCAATTTTATACGTAGAACTGTATAAGATTTATCCTTTTGCTTTTGTTGAGATATTATGACATCATTTAGATAAAGCACACAGGGCGATGTAGTGCTGGGTGGTACAATCAAATTATGCATTTTGGTCTTCAAGGACATCTTCGCTCAGAACCTTTAAGTCGATTCATGGATAATTTCTTGATTCCTACATTTCCCACAGATTCCCATGGTCTTCAATGCACAGGCAGATGAGATTTAGTATTGCTAGTCTTGTCAAGAACGCATGGTGTTTAAGGCTCGAATAGCGGTCTTCAAGCAGTCTTTAAGACATCTCAGCTCTAGAGTACTATGTAAAATTAGAAACAAATTTTGGTCTTCAACAGGTCTTCAAATCATCCATCAATACTGGAAAGCAAACCTACGTACCTGCTAAGGTAACAGAATGAAGAGTTCTGTCGCAACATGTCTCCTCTGCAACATGTTGCCGTCAAGCCAATTTATTATCATGGTCGCTAGACATCACATCATTGTCGACGAGCAGGTCTTTCTAGAGTCTGTATGGTCTCTGCATGGTCTTCAATATTGCATTGCAGCGCATGAACGAGCATATTAGGTATTCTTTTGCATTGCCACTGTGTGGTCTTCAACCTTCAATAATTCCATGGCTGCCATCTGTTGCCAGTAGAAAGACACGGGAAAGACACCACAATTAATCTACTGCAATCCTGCTGCAATCCAGAATCCAACCACATGAACATTCCAGAATTGTCTAGAAGAGTATTATGGTAACAATCCCTGGTAACAATGATGTCATCAGCACACGCGGGCGCCACGGGAGGACATTGCATGCGAATAGAGCACCATGCATACCAGAGAGCAGCTCAGTCAACCATGGACAACTCTATCACCACCAACTCCCTAGCATCACAGCATGAGCATGAGCAAGAAATACCCACACCCATCGGCCTATTCTTCCACGCAACAGTGGCCGGCCAGGGCCAATACCAATACTGTTACATCACATGTCATTCGTTGTCTCCGCTGACCATGGGTGCCATGACGTCATCTTCGGAATATTTTGCCACGCAGAATTCCAATATGGCGATGACCATCGCAAGGGAATCATGCCATCAATCATCCACACCGACAACAAGTGACGGCAGCATATCTACCACTGAGACCATTCAAAACAATGATGATGACTCATCTAATTCCATTCCACCGCCGTGGCCATGCATCCCAGGTCTTCGTAAATTTCTCCAAGGAGGCGCTGGCCCACCTCTCGTGGTCTTCTCATTATCAGGGTTTATTTACAGTTACACTCGTTTCCATACTATCCCAATTATACTCATATTAGCGGCAACAACGATATTTGTATCTGGCGTCATCACGGCAATGAACTGCCTTTGTCGGATTCAAGAATATATCTTTCATAAGTTATACCTCCACACTCCTTTCAGCATTGGCTAGGTAGAAGGCATTCATATCATACTCTTTTTGGATTGTCAAGGCCATTATTTCAGCACACTAATATTGGAACTTGTCATGAAAATGACAGCCCAATTTTGACCATGGTGATGTTCTAGCTTAGTGAAGTCCAGCGACAAATCAACTACAATAGAGTAGCTGAGAGACCTCAATGTGAGCCAAAAATGATGTCTGGAGTCAACTGCCCTTCGAATCATTTCCACACGAGACAATAGCAGCGCTTCTTTGTTCCTTTTCTTTCATCAAAAGACAAGAACAATTTTGTAGAGATATTGCTCAAACTAGATATTCAATGAGATGGTCCCTTCGGGCGATGTGCGCTTCGGGCTTTGCTGAAATGGTGTGATCTGTTGTGATTTGGTATTTTACCTTCATCAGGCAGGTTCCAGGAAAAAGATAGTTTTTTGATCAATAAAATAAAAAAATGAATCATTTCATTGATGTGATGTCAGCTGATGGAAACTTCAGTATGGTAGATAAGTAGATGAAGGTGAGCTACTCTTTTTTTGATGGGCAAAATATGTGATGCATTCAGTGCGCTGCCATGACTTGCAAATTCAAGTGCATTCTTTAAAAGTTGAATTGAATTTTAGAACCAGAGGATGCTCGGTGTAGTGGAAATGGATGGCATTCATTTTAAGTAATGATGAGATAGGAATGTTGGGAGTATGGTAGTGTACAAAATAATTTTCCAGCTTAATTTTGAACCTACTTAGCCCTAACCTACAATACAGAATCCTATTATAGCAATCTATTCGCACTTTCAAGAATCTCGACGAACCAAAGTTCCGACGAAAATGCTTTTACTAGACATGAACACTTCTTCATCACTCTTGCCCTTTCCTTCCTCACCCTTTTCAGGATCTCCGCCATAAAACAAGGCACTCGCTCGGCCCCAGAAACTCCCAGAGGTATTCTCGCCCTCGGAGGTATTTTCTCCTCCTTCGTTGTCTTCATTCTCGCCATCATCTACATCAGCTTTGACATGCGTCAGGCTTATTCTCTCTACTTCTACTACACCTTCGGTGTCTATGCCTTCGGTTTCATCTGAAGTTTGCCCTGCTTCTTCCTCCAGGCGTGCTCTCTCGTCTTTCTTGACAGCCCGCATTTTCGGTATGAACAAGAGCACCAGGGTCATTAAGCACAATGCGCCGATGATGCAAGTGAGTACGATATAGCTAGCCATGGGGTCTTTTGCAACGAGTATATATAATGGCATGCCAACTAGATAGTAAGTAGTTCAATCAGTACATATTGATGTTGTGTGGAAGTATGAGCGAGGATCTGAAAGTAGTAAAAAGGATGCAAATCATGCAAAGGACATCAATCATGATAGATGACTCACTGACTATCGTTTGGAAGACAGATGCCATGATGATGGAAATGTACTTTGACTCCGAGAACTCCGTGGATAAGTTACGGGCCCGATACGACTGGTAATTGGCCAGAATCACGGTCGAAAAGTTGACAATGAAGAGCACGACTATATACGGAATAATGTTGTTGCTCTTACAAACACCGTACGAGTCGGCACTCCTGCCTAGGTTGTCATAAACGCCGGTTTCGATTCGTGTCCATGTCAGGGGATCAATTTTCGTCCAAATGACCAATACGATGGTATTGACCATTAGTATGGCAAAATAGTACTGGAGTACTTCTCTTTTCGTTACCTTCATTTTTTTGCCCCCTGCAGCATTCTCCATGATCTTTTTCCACGTGTTGGAGAGGCGCAGAATTAGTACAATATGATAAGTGAACATTAGTTATATTTTCAAGAAAAATAGCCAGCGAAACTGGATCTTACCTTGTTGAGCCGTAACGTCTTTACAAATAAGCCAGAAAATACCGTCGTGAAACCATAGTTAAAAAGCCAAGGAATCTGTAATTTCAGGATAGACAAGAGAGGGTTTGAGTGCCACGTTTCAATAGATCATGAAACCACACCATGCATACATTGACAGAATGCACACGACATCTAAATTCACTTACCGACATGCAGGCCAAATCGCAGCCTTCCGCACTAGCCACGCCATCGTCATAACTAAGCGGCACGAGCGTCGACGCCAGCGTAATCACCCCCAAACATATCATGTACAAAAATTCCGGCTGACTCGCCTTAATGACCCTCTTCTTGCAATTGAGCTTGGTCCAAACGCCGAAGAACACCGCCAATGCGAACACCAACCCGCAGACCGTGAGGCCCGTCGCTCGTATGCCGGGCGATAGCTGATTCAATTCCTCGTTCGGCGGGGGTAGCGAGTCCGGAGCGTATTGCGTCCCGTCCGAGTAGAGGTATTGTTCGTTGTCGTAGCTCACCCAGTGCACGACGCTGTCGGAGGTGTCAGTTTCAGTGTCATTGTTTGGATTTGGCGCAGAGTGTGACACAGTCTTGACGGTGAATATCGTGCCGCCCTCCCCGTCGGATGCTCCGTTCGTATTGTACAAGACGAAGAATGCGCTCTTGGGATCGCGAGACCCGGTCTCGGGATCGATGCTGACCTTCCCCGACGCCCCCTCGAATTCCTGAGATACGAACGCATCGAAAAATTCCGGTCCGTCGAAATACGCCTCTCCCCTCTCTTGGTAGAGCTGACAGGCCGCCAGTCCCAGGGCGATGGCCGAGTCGTAAGCGAACACGGCCCCGGCCGTGGGTGCCAATGGTTTTTCTCCCGTAAAGAAATCTGGTGGCGCCTTGAAGTATATGCTCGGATCTTCCATGGTGTTGGTCGTGGGCTGTTTGCAATTGTAATACTCCACATTCTCCGCTCCCTGCTCGTACCACGCCTTCGTGAATCGATCGTACCCCGAGTTACCCTCCACGGTCGGTCGTCCCCCCTCTGCCTTCAATATGCCAACGCCCTGCGACGCAATCGCCAACGGAGACCCCGCTCGATAAGTCCTCCCGTCCAAAAACGTATTGCCCAACCCATCGCTCATGATCCACACGTATCCCGGCCCCACGATCCCATATCTATACGCAGCCTCCATCACCAGCTCGTAATGCTCGTCGTAAAAACACCCAAAGAAATACCTGTATCCGCTCTGCGCCAATTGCTGCACCTGCAATTCGATATCCCTCGACAATATCGTCGTGTCGCTATTGTACGAGAACGAACTGCCCTCCACTTTCATTCGTTCCCCCTCCGGCCTCGCCAATGCCGCCTCCACCACCCCCTGATGAAACGCACTCCCGTACGAATCGCTCACGTACAACATTCCGATGCATTGTTGGCAAAAGCTAACTATATAACTGCGCGCACTCTTATTCTATCTGTTGCGTCGTCGTTTAGCTAGATGTAGATGGCGGCGCGCACAACGCGCAGACCTGCACGGATCATGGCGATGATAACTTGAAGGCGGAAGT
>JALLOZ010000487.1:1632-11908 GCA_036939875.1 Thalassiosira pacifica
GCCATACTGTAGGGTAAGCACGAACATCCGAGAACTCAAGAGAGGTAACATCATTGGTTTGGATATAAGACTATATCTACAGAGCATGTTCAAAAACTTCATGGCATTCAATTTGCTTCCATTAGTCATTCGCGGAAGTAGTTTGATTTGATCGTGCGTGATATCCCTCACTAATGTCTGTATAGTCGACAGCTCATTCATGACATGATGGAGGCTGACATCTGACGGAAATACTTCTCCAAAATTGGACAAGATCATGAGGCAGTTGCTCATTGCGTCTTCAAACTTTGAAAAGGACGCCAATAGCTTTACGAGCAAACTCGATGCCTTCAGGGTATCGTCAACTGTCCTTGCTTGGGACAGAATTGCGTCCAAACAGCTTTTCATGTTGGTGACCTCCCCATGCACACAGCTGACTGATGCAGACATTTCGAACAGGTTCAAACTCAGAGAATATTGTGTCTGCCAATGTTGAGGTTCAAGCAATTGTATTCCTATATTGATATATGATCGAGCTGGATGGCGAGAGAGAAATAGGATGTTAGTTCATCGTATTATGTCAAGCAAAGGAACACACACTTCTAGTGAAAGCAAGGCAGAAATAGATAATGTACTATATTATACATACCTTGCTCAAATCTTGATGCCCCTATTGCAACTTTTGCAGCAGCGGCATTGGCATGAGCATATTGGGATCTTTCATCCGGGCTAAGATCATCACCATCATCTTTGCAAAATATATTGATTTGGTCAACTGCCAAACGGTGAAGTGTAGGATTGTTGCTCGCTGCAGACGCAGACTTGAGGAGGCTCTTTCCAATCGTCTTGTGAAGCAACTTCGGGTTATGAATATTGGACGATGACGAAGTGTATTCGTAAATAGTTTGTTGTATGATGTCATGAGTGAATTGATACATTGGCCCGGCCTTTTCCATAATACCTTCCTTCACTGCCTGTTCCAGTTCCTTCAGCATATCAAAGGGGAGTATTTCTTGTCTTGAATTCAGAGCAATGATGGTGGACTCTTTTACCTGAGACCCTAGACAAGATGCCACCAAGACGGTTTGCATCAAAGGAAAAGGGAGCTTGTTAAATGTCGTTGTGAGAAGTTTGGCAACTCCATCCGAGATCATTTGCAGGTCGACGATATCGCAATCCCACATCCATCGGCGATGCTTGACTGAAAATTCCAGCATGTTGTTCTGTATGATGGATTTTAGGAATTGAATGACAAAAAAAGGGTTGCCTTTTGCTGTTTTACTCTGGACAATCCCAGCAAACTTCTTTGTGTGTCTCCATGGTAGGCACAATTTCGCCGAGATGAGCTTGGTGATATCAACCTTTGTCAGAGCATCAATAGTCAACATGGTGACATTGGCTTTCCCAGACTGATCGATATAGTTAATTCTTTTCATGAGATAAGAACTCACTTCCACTTCTTCGCTTCGAAAAGTGCTTGCGATCAAGAGACCTCGCCGCAATGTTTCGCCTGCAACTTCTGCCCTATCATGGATGTTGATGAAGTTGACAACAAAATCAGTCATTCCCTCAATCACGAAATTTTGGGACCAGTGCAAGTCATCGAGTGACAGGAGGACTGGGCGCCCTGCAGAACACAATGCCTTGAGGATAATGTGAAACATGTAATTGCGTTTCTGATTCTCAGAGCCAACCTTGCCCATGGACGAAATCCCTCCTGGACTTCGATTGTTGTCCCTCAACGAAACGATAGGGAAAATCCTTGCAAAGTTTGGCATGAGATCACGCAAGTCATTGAACCCTTCATCGTCCATAGTTTCAAGGATGCTTATACAAACTTCATGAAACGATTTTGCCATGGATGGATTGAAGTCGGAATCACCAATATTGGATTTCCCCCATTTTCCGAAGAAGTCATCGAATGCTTTTGCGAATATCAAATGTGGAGCAGCCTGTTTGTCAAACTTGCAGCCGAGAACAAACCACTCCTCTTTGTTGCAGACATCTATCAATGATTTGACAAGACTAGATTTGCCACTGCCAGCATTTCCACGAAGAAATGCCGTCTCGCACAGAAAATTGCTTCCTTTGGCTGCACCTGGATCGTTGGTATCGCCCTGCACATTATGGACATACTCTGACACGTTGTTCTTTGCCATCATTAATGCCTTCATCTCCTCATCTCTACCAAACAGACATTTATCAGTATTGCCAAAGAGGCAGGTATCTTCCAATGCCTTCTTGGGGCATGTGCGGTCGAAAAGGAAAGAATGGGGGCTTGTTTTCATTTGGGTCAAATCCCACAATACTTCTTTCACTACTGTGAGTGACAAATAAAATGATGATCGTTCATCCCCAGCATCAAGTAGATCACATACCAGTTGGCATATTGACAGAGGCATTCCCAGCTCTGACAAGAGGGTTGTTGCTGTGGCGGAAGAAGATATTGTGGAACCACCGCTTGTAGGCACTGTTCCCTGGCGTTTTCTCGCTGGTGGCATTATTTGGTTATTTTGTATACTCTCCAAGTCATTATCATTTGCTGTGCTAATATAAGATTCCAACGAATTTGACTCGCCCATGGAAAATATCTCCAGCAATATTTTACCCAACGCGACACAGACTGCACGTGCGCGTGATGGTGATGCGCTGCTCTCGGCATAGTTGGGCACAGATGGAAGTGGCAACACACCATATGCCTCAAATCGGAATTTGACTTTTATGAGCACAGGTGTGTGTATGATGCCTTCTTGTGTCAACGATGGAGGTAGGTCATCCCTGACGAAGACGAGTATATTATCCATGGTGATATGGTCTTCAAGCTTTACATGTGCAGATAGCGCATCCATCTGGCAGATGCGCTCAGTCAGCATCCATGCCAAGTTGACAGCACTTTCCACAAAGGAATTTCGGGAAGGCGCCTCACAGGCTGATCTCATCCACTCTCGGATGCTAATTGGGATGAGATCACTAACAGCGAGGCCCTCCATGTTCTGTAATCCATCAACTTCACTGTACATGCTGGGCGATGGCCTTGTTACAACTGTGCTTCCATCCTTGTTTCTATCTAGTGACAGCAGATCGTCCAACGTTGCGATAACGAGGCCGGTCGACTGGACGGCGGCAAGATCGGGGCACGATTCGACGGAAATGGAGTAGCCCTTGTCGTTGAAGTAGGCTTGCACGACAAGGGCGTCGTCGCTTGCGAAGTCGGGGAGGTAAATATGCTCGACGCTGGCGTCGTCGCCGATTGACGCGCCCGCAAGGACGACCCGAAGGATGACGGGCGTTGGCGGCATTGCCCCGAGCTAAAACAAGGCGGAGGCGGTGCGATTTTTGTTCCGATCGAGGTTGAAGGTTGCTCACTTTGAGAGCTTGATGAGAGGAAGAAATGTAATGGCGGGTCAACAGCAACAGCAACAGCAACACAGTGTAGGTAGGTAGGTAGGTGTACCTTACGCTTAGTTTATTTCAGGCTATTAAAGTGCTACAATAATGCGTTGTCGAGAGCACGAATGGATTGAGTTCCATCATGGTTAGGCTTTTGATTATAGTGGGCAGAAAAACTAAATTCCGCGGGCTTTCCCCCTATTTTACCCGCGCCGATTTGGTGGGATCTATAGTACTAATTCCTACAGTATGAATACAACTGGGAGTCCGTGTTAGACAAACAATAACAAACAATACCAAGCAAATCAACAATATTGGCCCTGGCAAATAAACTGAATTCCGCGGGCGCGCCAACGCGCCCGCTATAATCAAATAATGCCTAAAGCCTCCGCTAACAGCATATTATGGTAGGTACAATAGATGGTTTTCATTGAGATCGCGCACTGAGGATCGAGCGCGAACGCCTTACGCCTTCTGATTCTGATCAATTGGGAAGTTGTTGAGTGCATATTTGCAGTAGGTTGGACCGGAAGGGTCGTGCTGTTTGATCTCGCATTGAAGTCGGTTGTCTGGCAAAGATTATCCGTACCCTTCGCATCTCGAGTGTGCGGTCAGAGCGGCCAGCGCGGTTGTATTGTATTGGTATTGCAGGTGGCCGCGTGGCCGTGGTTGTTCCTGTTCCGCCGTCCAAGTCGCGCAGTGTTCCTGATCGTAGTAACCATGATGAATTCACAATCATCTTTTGAGACGGCGCGATCGGCGTCGTCGTCGTCGCAACCTTCGAACTATGGGCCTCAACACGGTCATCAGCAGCAGCAGTTTGCCTCTGCCCAATATTTACAACAGCCTGCAAACAATATTAATAATGTAGGAGTCGTGCACCCCACGTCCGTGCCAATGCATCAGCAGCGGCAACAGCAACAGCAGCCAATGTACATGGCATCAGCATCAGCACCGCCCCAACTAGTGCCAGTCGGCGGTGGTGGTCTGTACAGCAATCTCAACCCCAGCCATTGCCGATATGGCGCCAAGCCTCCGCCCCCTCCTCCGGGACCCTTGTCTTATTCCAATACACATCATACTTCGACTTTGAATCCAACTGGTAGACAGAATCAGCATCAGCAGCAACATCACAATAATTTGCATCCAAATTCAATGCAAGGTTCATCCTCATCCTCGCAATATCAATATCATGATGCATCGTCCTCCTCCTCCCATTTGGAACAAGCATATCAAAATATTCCTCATCCTACGTCTGAGCAGCAGCAACAGCAACCAACGTTGCAATCACAATTACAATCCTCCGGCTCTGATTACAATTTTCTAGCAGTCTCCGAACCAGATGAGGATTTCGTCGCCTTGGACGTGGAGGTGGAGGTGGAGGACGATGAACAGTATTATCGGCCTTTTCGTCATCACGTTCGTTCCGAGGCGAGCAATTCTGTCAGCAAAAAGAATGGCAAGAAGAAGTCTGTCAACCAAAGTGTTAAAGGCAAAGTAAGTGCCAATGCCACTTCTGTGGTGGCAGCTACGACTACGACTACCAAGCCTGTGGATCTTCTGGCGGCTTTGCTCGGTGGTTGTGGTTCCGCTCGACAGCAACAGCAACAGCAACAGACTCACGCAGACAATAGTAATAATCTTGATGGAGATATTTCCCTTCTGATGGAAGAGGCAGCAAGCAAATCTCAGAGGGCACGCTCGATGACCACGACTCTTGCAGCCAAGCAAAATAATAGTGAAAACAAAACACCTGAACATGGCTCAGGGGAAGGGACAGGGACAGGGGCGGACAATGATATGTATGTTGCCACATCTAATGCACATGCGGATGCAGCCCTCTCCTTTCAAAGAGTATATCGTACTCTTCTCGGCCTGCAAACCAATCATGGAAATGATGATACCGCCACCACAAGCAACAATATCATCAACAACAGCAACATCATTGTACGACAACAACATCGGGTGCCAGGGAGCACGCTATCTCCCAGCGAGGAATTGGCAAAGAGCATGCTGATATTAGCCAGTGCTCATGCCCGCATGGCAAAGTCTATGGGGACCATGGGGGTCAAGTGGAACATGGGAAAGGTTGTCAATGGGGGGAAGATGGTGCCAAAAGACTCGGCAACTACTGCGGATGGTGCATCCATAAAGAATGACGAATCAACAATAACCTCGGCGGCCAATAGAGAGAACAATGACAAGGGCAAGCAGCAAGCTGGAAATTTACCAGCCACGCAAACACGCAATAATAATAGTGGCAAAGCATCCTCCTCCCCGTCCGCCGAGACTGCAGTTGCTGCCAGTTCCAATTCTTCGAGTTCGAGTTCCAACACCGAAACCGATCTCCAACACGAGCGTCTGCGAATGGCAGTCCGCGGAGCGCTCGACACGGGAAACCACGAGGAGGACATGACCAATTCCACATTTTTGGCACGCTCGACGATCATGAATGCAAATGCAAATGCATCGTCAGTTGCCGGTAGTAGTAGTAGTAGAAAGAAGGTAGTGTCGCCGGTGAAGAAGACCAAGAATAAACTCGCCGGAAGGGGTTGTTTGGGTGGGAGGAATAATGACAATAATTGTCAGCAGGGGAAGAAGAAGGGGGATGGGGGTGTCAATCCTGTGGATGATTTGTAAGTCCTTCTTATATTATATCATTCATCGCGTCTATCTATCTCTATACTTTTATCTTCAATTCATTATTTTGGTCAATGATGTGTGGTATCTAACGAAAAGCAATCTCACTGCTCTGCTCCTCCTCCTAACTCCCAGGATGAAACTCGAAAACGAACTACGCAACATGGACATGGCATTGGAAATGGGTAACTCTGTCGCATCCTTGGGTGCCACCGCTACTACAGCTGTGGGTGGACAGAGCTTTTGCGTGGTCCCTCCTGGATCATCTTACATGAGCTCGTCCAACATGTGGTCACAGCAACAACAGGCGAAGCCACAGCCACAACCACAACATGTGAAGCCCAGTCAGGGCATGACGGGAGTTCGATCGAGAAATCATTTACAAAGTTTTAATGGAGGGAACAATAACAAACAGCCAGCAAAGGCAGCTACTGCTCAGACATTGCAGCAGCCGCAACAGCAGGGGGTTCAGATCACACCGGGCAATCCAGCTGCACTTGATCAAAGCTGGTGGGGCGGAGGACAAGGGAGCATACTTGCATCTTCTGCCATTGGTGCAGCAACAGCCTCTCAACAGCGTCCTTTGTCCAACGCGGGGGCAAGCACTCAAAATAACAATGCGGCTGCGGCGAATCAACAACAACAAACATCCACCAACACCAAACAACTCATGCGCCTCATGGATTCTCTCAAACGACTCGGCGATGAAAATGCCCAACTGATGCGCGAGGTAGAAGATGCCAAAGCCGCTCGCGCCGAAGCCAAAGCGGCCAAGGAACTGATGGCCAAGTTCAAGTCCGAATACACCACGAGATTTGGCAAGGTCAAGGAGGCATTGAAAAAATACCCCCAGCAGTTACAACACCAACAGCAACAGAGTGGTGCCACTGCCGCCGCTGCTTCTTCTTCCGCTTCTACCACGGACAAGAACAATCCAGTCACCAACAGCGCCTACATGAAATCGACCTCGCAACACGAAATCCAAAAACGGGATCAGACCATCAAACAACTGTCTACAGATCTCAAGAAGGAACGGGACGAGGTGAAGAAGAAGGATGGGGCTTTGCAAAAGTACGAGGCGTTTTATAGGGAGGTCAAAGCGAGGAGCGCCGAGAAGGCACGTCAGAGAGAGATGCAGCAGCAGCAACAGCAGATTCGGGGCCAGCAGAAGAAAACGCAGCAGCAGCAACAGAAGCAGCGTTCATGAGTTTCAAGTAGTTCGTTGCGGCTGAAACTTGTTCGTCTGTTGTACAATGAGCGTCATCCAGAGAGAGAAATGTGTATCTTTGTGTGTGCAAGAGGCAATTCGTCCTCTATTGAACTACACACAAAAATGACCTGTGTTAGATGTTAGATCTTTGTTGCAGAGCCATGCCAATCTTTTATTTATCCCTTTTGTTTGTTAGAGATTACTATAAATATACTCCTACCTGTAATCAAATCAGTTTTGTAGATTATAATATACTAGTGTGATGTGATAGTGGAGGAAGAAGTGATGATGGACAGTCCTAGCAATGCTGCGTCTCCTGCAGTTCCGACGAGAAATCGTTCAGTTCTCGCACCATGGAGCCAGTCAATGCTCCTTCATTCTATCCTACATTGGGTTGCAGTTCAAGTCTTATTTCACTCTTTTTCATTACATCATGATTTATCAAAACTTAATCTGGGATCACTGTGACGTCAATGCCCACTTTTAGCTTTTCATCAATTTCCCCAGAACAGTGAGACGATTGAGGCCAGCCAATGTTTCAGAAACATCAATAGCCATTGAGAACTCTATCATATTTCACAAGAATATCTTCAAAATTTTGAATTGTAGGTTCAGTTGTTTTCATCAGTGAAGGGAATTGTTTCATGAACATACCTGTAAATGATGTGAAATCAGCATCTAAGAAAGGACAACACTCAAATAAAAACAGTGAAATGATAAATGTTCAAATGCCTCTCATCCTTGAATAGTTGGGCATTTTCAAGGCCTACAAAGTAGCCATTCGAGTGAAGGTAGTCTGGTATCCATGCTCCGAGCTCTTCCTTCATCTCTGCCATTTCTTCATCATTCAGCCAAGTGACATTCAATGTTTGGACATAAACTTCTTTCTTCTTTGGAGAATCAACAAGACTGGCTAAACGTTCATCAATCTTGTCTCGCAAATAGACAAGATCATTCGCAGAAATTTCAAATTTAACATTATCATCTTGAGAGTACTTGCCGTATTTGCTTCTAACAAAAGCTTGCCTGTTGCCCCCCTTGCTTGTGTAGCAATATTGCTATTTAATCGACACACATCCACCTTTATCCAAAAGATTTTGGAGGTTGTCTTCATCGATAACTCCAGTCAATACTTCGTCTTTTTCATCAGCCATAGATTTGCCAAGCTCTGAGTCAAATACCAATGATAGATTAACTAAAGCAGCCGCAAGGCTAACCCAAAAGCATATCCACATGAAGTATGAGTTTCCCCTCTTGTCTGCCACTAATCCAAACACTATAGGAAATACAGATCCCATCGTATCAAAGATGGCAGCATTGACACCTTACATTATAGTTTTCTTTTCAACAGGAGTTATTCTGTCCAACATGGGACCAGTGGTAAGGTTGCTTATTGGGAAACTGACATAAAGTATGCATGCATACAAGGCAAAGCTGCTTTTTGTTGCTAGTTCAATTTCTGCGGTAAAGAGCAATGCTATGATGGTACATGCAGTCATAATGTTTGCAGGAACACATGTAAGGGCAACCCCTAACTTTTTAAAGAGAAAAGGTGCTGCCCTGTTGTGATGATTTGGAATGGGAGTAAAATTTTGGTGATTAGAAAATGTAAATAGTAATAATGCAAAGAACACAGAGAGTCCAATTTTTACTGACAAAGCTGGAGGGATAATACCCAATGCAACCATTGAATAAAGCCACCGATGCCAATTTCCGAAAATATCAAAGAAAAAATAAGTAACTTGTTTAAATGCCATGAATCTAATTGCATTCAAAGAAAACAGAGTTGCAAAATTAAGACTAACCTGGTTCTCACTCATTAATTGTTGAAAACAAGGCAGGATATCGCACCCAGGTGCGCGCCCTGCCCATATTCCCACAGCACAGATCACCCGTCGCCCGCGTCAGCTAGCACTGTAGCTCACGCATGAGCNCACAGTTTGGCCGAGATGAGCTTGGTGATATCAACCTTTGTCAGTTCACCAACGGTCAACATTGTGACATTCGCTTTCCCGGACTGTTTCATGAGATTGATTTGGTTGATGAGCGCATCGCTCTCTTTCACTTCGTCGCTTCGAAAAGTGCCTATGATCAAGAGACCTTGTCGGGATGCTTTGCTATCAATATCATTATTGTTGTCGGATACTACTCTTGATGAACCACCAACGTGAATATTCCTAAAATTGACAATGAAATCTGCCATTTCCTCAATCACCGATGAGGATTGTGACCATTGCAAGTCATCGAATGACAAGAGAACCGGACGCCCCGCAGAACACAATGCCTTGAGAAGCATGTGAAACAAGTAAGCACGCCGCATATTCGCAGAGCCAACCTTGTCCATGGAGGATATCCCTCCCTGATCTGTAACATCTCGATGATGATTGTGCTTGTTACTATTATTGCTGCTGTTGTCCTTGCCCCTCGATGATGAAAGAAATGGGAACATCCTGGCAAAGTTTGGTACAAGATCAGCCAATTGATCGTACCCTTCATTGTCTACGGTGGTAAGGATGGATCTACAAACCTGATGAAACGGCTTCATCATGGAATCAGTTGCAGTGTCATGGCCATATGCATTTTTGGTTGTTCTTGCTATTTCCCCCCACTTCCCGAAGAAGTTGTCGAATGCTTTTGCGAGGATCATATGGGGTTCGGCTTGTTTGTTGAACTTACAGCTGAGAACAAACCACTGCTCTTCCTCTTCGTTGCATTTATTTATCAATGAGCGGAGGAGACTTGATTTGCCGCTGCCAGCATGTCCACGAAGAAATGCTACCTCGCATAGAAAATTACAATTGCCATCTTGGTGTGTAGGAATATTGTCCTTCGTTTTTTTCTGGAAGACATAGTCTGACACATGATTCCTTGCCGCAGTTAATACCCTCATCTCCTCCTCTCTTCCAAATAAACAAGCCTGTTTATGATCAACACTATCACTAGTAGTATTTCCAATAGTAAAGAGGCAGGTATCATCCAAAGCCTTTTGGGGACACGTACGATCAAAAAGGAATGATTCAGGACTTGATTTCATTTGGGACAAATCCCACAATGCTT
>JALLOZ010000489.1:0-11829 GCA_036939875.1 Thalassiosira pacifica
ATCTGTGGGGGGCAGTCCATGCAACTTTAACCACTTCTGAAGTTAGTGTATTACTATGTACCCTTTACTGGACTGGTTGGGGGTTAGACACTTAGAGTGCGAAATTGAACTGTGAGCGGGATACCCTCTCTTCCCTGCCCACTGAAGAAAGATTATTCTCAACATATGAATAAGTAGTTCGAGACAGTACCACCGGTTCGTGCAAATTGGATATTTTATCAAGCGAATCAATGGTTGTGTTTGACCTTAAGTGTGAACACTAGGACAACTCTTTGTTTGGCTGGTACCATGCTTTCTTTCTGTTTCATCACAACTCACAACTGCTTCCAAGGCAAGTGTGATTGAGAGATTTTACCAACAATTAAAAGACATCGAGGCTACTTAAGTCAAAGAATTACCCAGCATTTTGAAGGGCTATCATCATCATGGTGATAATTCTTTGTCACCCAACAAATCAAACAACAATGTCAGCTGCTTCAGTCGTTTCTTTGTCCAAGCCGGGTATCCTTCCTCCTGATCCTTCATCTCCTTCGGATGTCGAAAGTTCACAGACACGGACATGATTCTCCAATTGTCGTGCCTCACCCCTCGAACGTACGGTATGATCTGCGCATCCCACGAAGTGCCTTCGTAGTTCAACCAGCCATTCGCCAAGCTGGCCTTGAAGGCAAAAGGACCAAACAGCCAATCCAATTTCTGTGCACCTTCCATTCGGAACCCCTCAAACTCTTTCGCCAGCAAATCAAAGTGTAAATTGCCGAATGATTCACTGTGATATTGCTCTATCGGATAGGTCTGCTTGAACAATTCATCGCTCCTCGTTGGCACCACCATATCCGTCACACCATCCAAAATGGGCTTTGCGATAGAATGCATGTGGTTCATCAGATCTACCTTTTCGGGCTCGGTGAAACATATCACCGCATGCTCCAGCGCATCCATTTGAATGTCCCCCCTAATCTCACTACCCCCCCCAATTAAAGTTGTAGCTTGTTTTATTGCCTGTCTCAGTGCACCCCCCTTTCCGGAAAATTGCTCCTTGTCTTGCGGGTAAACCTTGACATATTCCATGCCGCCAGTTTGTTGGAATTGATCCCGAACCACCTCGTGTTCGGGAGAGTCATCCACAATCACTAAATGGATCTCGTGCAATTTTGCCAGCTTGCACATTTCTAGCGCAATACGAAAACGAAGGTCGGATATGTCGGGATAAAAAGTGGTGGTGACCACATACAGATGTCTGGAGATGTCTCGGCGAAGCTGGCTGGGAGCCATTATCGCCTGTTCGCCTTCGAAGTAGCTTGAGAGCTTGGTTAGGACGTTGGCCACAGTGGATGTTTGATCTACTATGGAGAGGAGGCTGTAGAAAATGACGACGGAGGCGATCACTTTCTTCCAATATTCGGTTGGTGGTGATGCTGCTGTTGGTGATGCTCTTGGTGCAGTGGCAGTGGGCCGGGTTGGCGAGACCATGTCTGGATTATATCATGCAGGCGGCACGGGTCCTGCGTCCAGCCTTCTCCTCAAGCGTTGTTTACGTTTATTGTTTGTTTGTTGTTGCTTTTGTTGTTGTTAGTTGAGGTGAGGTGAGGTGGCCAGGTTTGGATGATTCGTCAATGGTCAATGTGTTCGATCGATGGCTATTGTGATGACGACAGTGGTAGATCGTCGTCGTCTTATCGTAGGTACATCGTGCTGCCCCCAATCGAAATCGTTCAGGTACAAATCTGATTTTGCGTTTGCGTGCGGCCGTACAATATCGCGGTGTCCGTTGTTGCAAGAGGAGGGCAAGTCGGGCGTGGCCGTCGAGTCTTGATGCTCGATGCTTTACCTATTCCGATCCGATCCAGATCCAATTGCAAGGTTGCGAAAATATCCAACCCTATTGATGGTGATGGGTTGGTACAATGTGGTTGGCGCGGAGGAAGTTCGCGGTCAATATCATATCATCTGATTTTGATTGCGAGTGCAGCGCGAATTGTGCTCTTTGTTTGTTGTCGTTGATCTTTGACCTTTCACCTTGCTTTGACGCATCTACCAGCGTTTTTGTTTCGAATGAAGCCTAGCCGTCCGACCAGAATTATTCTCGCTCGGCCGGTCGACAGTCATTTCAGAGTCATTTACGGGCATGGCGTGGTCATTAACCCGAAATCGAGTTCAATTGGGCAGTTCGACTTACAAAACCACAGCCTAAAGGAAGATGGGCACCTTTTTCATTCGGAATCAGAAGTTAACCCGAAACAAGATCTCCGCTCTCATTATGCACAAAATCTTCAAGGTGGTGACTGCTGAGTGAGTCAGGGATAGATAATGAGGGTCAATCTTTTGCTGTTTGGCGTAACAGTGAGCTTAGATTTACATGGTTTTTTTCCTAAATAGAAAAGAAACAAGTGCACGCGCCCCTGATTTCGTTATATACAAGTAAATCTCGCCAATCTTGTCTTTTGTAGTTCCTTCATTAACCGAGTTCTACGCTGCTGTCTCTGCATTTTTGTGGAGTGAGATTTTCTGGCGCGCCAGATTGAAGGGCTATGCGAAATATTGCTTCTGAGTCTTCTGAGTCACGTTCTCATGCTTGGTGCGTGGGGAGGTGCCTCATACTCAGCCCTAACACTTAACACCATAAAAAGCACAGCACTGGACACTCCAAGCGATGAGCATGAATTCAGGTCATCAAAATAACTAGACCCACCACTGCACTTACATATCCCCTTATTATCTATTCCTGGACTGAATGACAAGCATGTGACAAGCATGTGACAAGCAAGTGACAAGTCCTCTAAAGAGCAAAAACTGTATCTAACAGTAATATATGATTACCCAGTAGTCATATTTTATACTGAGTAATACTATTTAATCAACAAATGGATTTGGGTGTCTGCTAGATCCAGTCAAAAAAATAGTTCTCATGTAATAATACTCAGTAGTAATATTTTAATACTACAGCTACATATATTATTATTATTTGTAGTCTTTTTGGGTGATTAATCACATCCCTATGTAGATTAATACTACAGTAATCGAAAAAAGTACTGTAACGCCAGTTACTTTATCATTTTTATCATTTTTCAGTCATATCTACTATAAATAATAATTCAACATCATTTATTAATAATTTTGTTAGCTATTTGTAATATTTTTACTTAATTTTGTTAGTTGGTTTTGAATAATAGTTCTAATCGGCTGGAGGGATACAAAACCCTTTACCATGGTCGCCAACCTCATGGTACATCGTTCTCTTGAGCTTGAAATGAGCTGTGTGGCGTGTGGCGGCGACGCCCTCACGTACAATGCGTGATGGATTTCGTCTGTCTACCTCATCAAAGACATTGTATGCACTTGGTGCCTCAATTCTGGCCTCACATTCCTCCTGAGCTGTCCCCGTGCCAATCCCCAGCAATCGTCGGCATTTGAAAATCACCATGATGCTGTCGGCACTCGCAACTCGCGGTACCTTCCAACTTCCCCCGATGCCGCCAACTTTATTCAATGATGAAGGAAACCCGTTTCAGCGGGACCACATTGAGCAACAAATCGCCCGCGGCGCAGGCGGACCAAGATGATGCAAGGGGCAGTGACAACAATGTATAGGCCGTAAGTGGCTCTTGTATTGTCTTGGTTTGAACCATGGGGGTCAATTTTTGGATTATATAGTCCGGGCGGGCTGCTTAGATCCCGCTGACACCACGACCATGACCAAAAATTGACTCCCTTCTTTTGTTTGAATTATTTAATCTGCTTTTTATGTTATTTTTCTAATTATCTGGTTTCTATTTTATGTTTCAAACAAAGGCAGATGGTGGTCGGAAGAGGCTGGCGGCGGGCGGGTGGAGGCGGCAGTGGAGGTTGGCTTTGTGGGGGAAGGTGAGTATCAAGGGGCGATGTGGAGGACGAGTATCGGGAGGTGGCCAGGAGGTGATTCTTGGGCACGGGAAGTAAAACACCCTTTTGCAAATGCTTAACAATCTCATTTTTTTCATTTCATCAAACGCAACAGGATGGCCAATAATCACCAAACCTAGCTGCTCGGGAGGCATCATTGATTAGGGGCGGAAAGCAACATTGTTTGGATGCTGAAGGGGGCCACAAATATGGTCGGAGTTGAGGTGCAGTAGGGAGGAGCTGGAGGCGGCGGCAGATGAGGTGTGTGTTGGGTTGCACCAAGGGAGACGCTGATGGGAGAGGTGAGTGTCGGGAGGTGGCGGCGAGAGGGAAGTGAGTGTTGGGAGGCGGCGGGGAAGGTGAGTTTGAACCCATTTTTACCCGTGTTTCTCACACATTTTGCTCTCTTTTTCTGGTAAGGTGAGTGACAGGTGGCTGCGGCAGCGGAGGAGGTGTGGGAGATGTTTGGCGCGGGAGGAGGCCATGAGCTGGCTTGGCGCCGGAGGAAGCGGCATTTGGAGTGCAAGGTAAGTTGAGGCGGGCGTTGGCGGAGGCAGCATTCATTGGGAGGAGGCGAGTACTGGCCGAGCCGACGCCCCTGAGTGGGAGAGGAGGCAAGCGGGGGAAGTGGGCTTGGGAGGAGGCATGAGGTGAGTATCTGGTCAGTGAGAGAGGGTGAGTACCTGGCTCTAGTACAGTCAAGGAGGTGAGTTTGCGGTGGCGGGAGGAGGTGAGTAGGCGGGCAAGGCGGTAATTATCTGGTGCGGGCAAGGAGGTGAGTGTGGGGCGGCTAGGAGGAGGCAAGAAATGCAATGTTCCGACGTGGGCCAGGGAGATGAGTTGGGGCGGATGAGGCATTATTGATTGGAGGCAGAGGCATCAAACAGGCTGAGAAACTGAACAGGCAGAGGTGGAGTTCTTGGGTGGGGAGGACACCTGGGGCTGGGGAAGTTGCAACTGATAATACAATGATATGATTGTATAAATTAATTGAATCTGTTATTATGACATTTCATCGCCTGGATAATCTTTTGTGATCACGTTTATGATAGAATGTTGTTGCTCTGGAAAAAATGATTGGCTTTGTTGTAATGATAGTGATTACTGGAGTGCCAAGTTGTGATTACGGGGGAAGTGATATTTTTTTGGTCACGCGCTGATCAAATACCACTGTAGTTCTAAAAAAATGAGTACCACAGTAGTCATGTATATAGATTACCTAGATACTGACTACTCAGTACTTATTGTGTCTAAAACAAATTACTACTCAGTAATCATTTTTGCTTTTCAGAGGAGGGGCTCATGGTCCTCTTGGATATCATCCAAACAGAATGATGGAGTATAATCCATCTCAGATGATGGCAATGTATCACCAGCCGACAATACATCCTTTGCATAATCTTCATCATCAACAAATGGATCATCCTCTTCCACGTATCCAAGCACCGGTATTCTCACCAAAATTTTCAACCACTCCTACTCCTGTTGTTACTCAAGGCAATACTGAGACGGTGACAACCCCCGCTTCATCTGCATCCATGAACTTGACATCACCAACCAATTATGTCATCACTGGTACCATCCTTTTTCTCCCCATCATGGATACCATGGATACCGCAGCTACCAATGACAATAGCTTCACCAAAGACAAAGTAAATGCTGTTGATCAAACTGGTCTTAGCGCCAAGGTAACTCACAAAAAATCCTGCAAGGAGAAAGGAGTTGATTACCTCCTTGTTATGCTTCTTGTTATGTCTAGCAGTTGAATGTCCAATGATGAGGTACAAATGGAGCGTATCAATTTGTACATCAAAAAGATTGGATTGGTCCTTCTCAGGCTAAAACAACCAATACTCAGTTGAAGATTGAGATTAAGCATTGTCATAAGATCAAAACAGATATCAATGATGATTATAACGTGAAGATGGTATCTGGTTCTGGAAATGTAACCGAATTCAAGAGGAGATTGGAAAATAATGTTCCTCTTTGTGATTTGGACAAGTTGTACATCAAGAATATGATTATTTCTTTCCTCAATTAGATCAAAATGACAAAAGAGAATGCAGCAATTTTGAAGATTCATCAAGACAAACACATAAGGAACCAAACATTGGTCATCATGAGACTAATCCATGGTATGTTTTCTCTGATATAGTTAATGATCTCATGTTACTTTCTACATTAAAATACTTCATGATTTTTTAGCTTTGTTGAGAGATAAGCACCAAGGGAAACTGATGAAGGAATTTGATTCTCTGAAGAGAAAAGGAATTGATAGTTGCAATTCTGAAGATAAAGAGGCTTCCCTTTGGGACAAATGCTCAGATGACTAAAATTCTGACTTCTGGAACCCAGTATCTCTCAAGTTCTTGGATCTACATTAAAATTCTGCCATGAAATTGATCTATCATTGGCAGAGGATGCTGTCAAATTGACTGCCAAAAATATCAAGAAACTATTGTGTGACTTGTTTGCGCTTTACAAGAAAGCTTTTGCAAAATGAAAAGCTAGTGGAAATGGCAAGATGGGCTAAAGTTTGGAAGGCAACAGCAAGATCAATCTCTTTGTCAACGAAACAAAGTACGATCCCAAGGATAAAGAGCAAAACCAAGATGTCATAATCAAATATTGTGATGATGATTGTTACAAGTTTTGTCACGATAAACTCCCAACATCATACTTTTGGGCTTATATTGAGTTGATTGGCATCACTACGTTTGTTTACAACAACATTGCAGCAATTGGTTTGGAAAATGGTACAAAGCCACTGTTGGCTCGTGCTAGTGTCCCAGAACCAAACGACAGAACAAACAAGCATCGTTAGATAAAATGACAAAAGAGCTGCCTGTTATTGTGGAAGCCACATTCAAAGCAATCCTTCTGGCTGGTCACAATTATTGACAAATGATCCAGTACGAAGATCAACATCGCAAAGCAATGGCTTATGAAAATCACTGGTAAGTTGTATAGTTTAGTATATATGATAATGTTTTGTATCATGTCTCAAACTTATTTGATCATATTTCTCTACTCGGTGAAACTGAATATGAGGATGCTTATGTTGAGTGGATGAGGTACACCAGATCGGACAAGGAAGAGGTGAATGAAGAGGTAGCTGGTTTGGTGTAAAAAATTGTGGAGCACAAAAGCAATCATCATGACATTGCCACATCAAAGGTAGAAAAGCGGAGTAAGAAAATCAAGTCTCTTTGACTGATTATGAACAAGGAATATAAGAAGAGGAGGATAAGAGTTCTCCCAATAAGCTCATCAAGACAGTTGTGGCAACAGGACCTAAAGAACGAAAGTTGGCTCCTGAAGGTGATTCTAGTATTGAATCTGATCAGGAGGACTTAGATTGCAGCAAAGAGCCCACAACTGAGATGATTGCTAAGGTATGCAATGAGAAAGATAAATATGCCAAAGAGAAACATGACAGCTCAAATGACAGTGGAATGGATCAATTCTATCATTGATCAATCTATTGATACACTATTTATAATGTGTAAAAATACATGTTCGATATAATAAAGTGAGTTTATACATATTAGTATTTTTGACAAACCAGTCCCTGTTCTTCCACACTTGCCATCATCTGATCCATTGGTGTGCCAAATATTTTTTTATCAAATCTATAATGCATGGCATCCTCAAAATGCTGCCCGTGATGCAAAAGGAATTTAGGTCTACTGTCATCATCAATTCCAACTATACCAATATCCTTCCCGGTGAATTGTTTTCCACCCATTACGCAATATACTTTTACGTTTCTTCATAAATGGTTTCTATTTTGGGTTTCAATGGCAAGGATTCTGATTTCACTCTCGTTGATACAAAAATTATGACCTCCAACAGAAGGGATGATGTCCTAGCTAGCGCAGCTATAACTATCACCTAGGGTCAGTTTCTGTCCACCAGGGCACAGGGCAGTCCAGAATGAGACCTAGCTTACATTGTCAGAGCTTTTTTAAACTGCACTTAGGTTCAGTTTTTTTGGACACGGACCCGCAAAGAGGCCATATTTTGCCCTGTCTATGGTCACAGCTACGGCCATATATTGGATTTGCTTCAAATTGTACATATAGATAGGTATGGTACACCTAACATCTATCTCTTGCTTGATGTCGCACACACATGCCTATCTTTTTCTTGAAACTGTCAGTGCGGCCAATGAGGATTTGGATGATAATGGTGAGGATACCATTGGGGCTGTGGTTGTGGCCGCTATCATTGATGCTGCTGTTCTGTTTTGTGATGATGAGGCTTTGCTGAGTAAAGCGGCTAAAACATTCATAAATTCTTGGAGAAACTGGCGATAGATTTCATCATCAATGCAACTATAAAAGGAATAATCACTCTTCACCTGTAGGAAAGAGATACTGGTTCAATCACCAATGCTCAGAAGTATGAGTTCCTTCAAAGCCGTTGGATGACAATAGATGATTCCAAGGTGAGCGGTGAGGCTGAATTACTTGCAAATGGGGATTGCCTGGTTGAGCAAAAGGTCGATGTGAAGCTGAAAGTCACCCAGGGAAGAGGGAAGTCAAAGAATACTTCAAATCAAGATTGTTGTGTGCTTTGTCTCTTCACCAAGACCTGCAATAAGTGGTGTGTACTTGTTTGAAGTTGGAAAACGAAAAAGGTGGAAGGAGATGGATGATGATAAGTATAGGCTTATGGTTTGGATCATCAGGTTTGACCACACAACCGGGCTCTATGAACATGAGTTGCCAATTGATTCACAGTATGATGTTAAGAATGTCTATAATTTAGCTGATGTCAGTGACCTCAAGGATGTTCAGGGTAGACTGGCTGTTATAGAGGAATAAATATGGTAGATTTTTGCTAGCTAAACTTACGAGTTAATAACTATGGTTCAGTTTGTCCATTCACCGTCTGCCCAGAAGTCCTTTAAAATGAACCATGGTTCAGTTTGAAAATACTTTATGTAGAGCAACTTAGGCTATAGGTGCAGGCTGTCAGAGAGAAAAGGGCAAAAGCATCCTAGGTGTAGTTTTGGTGGACACAGCAAGACCCTGGATACAGGGTATGTACCTACATACATACGTACATTGTAGTATTAGCTTTGACTTTTCAAAATAGAGCTCACACTCTTAGGTGGTTGTGAGATTCTTGTATCAAGGTTGTCTCAAGGTATCACCAGGTTGTCACTAGGTTGTCACCAGGTTGTCGCCCAGGTCACCAGTTACCACCCACTCCAATTGGACCTCCTCGACACACCGACCACCCATATTTTGTGGGCGGGATACACACAGTAAGAGTGGTTGCCGCCATCCTGAGCAAGATCACAGTCCAAGAAGTTACGATATGACCTGTCACCCGCCCACCTGAGAACAGAAACCACTTCTGATTGAATCACTTCATTTGTCGGGGAACCGTATGTGAATTCTCATCATCGTTCAGTAGACAGGAGAAAGAGGATGCCGCTTTTGATGGGGGTGGAACTAAAATCAGTTTGTTATTACGCTTCAATCTAGAAGGTTACTTTGATCCAAAATCAACTGTCAGCAAGGACACGATCACCATCTATTTGACTTGGGGAAGAAACCTTGAGAAAACCTTCCAGATGGACCTCAATATCCTCAAGATGGACATCCTACAGCGCTACGGAATAGGGGTTAGATATGTAATTTGCGAGCAAGCAGAGTGTGATACCAGCTGTAGGAAGAATCTTCCACTTGTACCAACCATCAGGCCATGCTTTACAGTGGCACGCTACACTCAAAGAATGTATTGTGATATTGACAGTCTCAGAAGCAATTATCCTCAGTGCAATACGATGATTGCCACATACAAATTTTGTGAAAGAATCAATGATTTCAATTCTTGGGAGTATTTCATGAGCAACAGACCCAATTCGGAATACTTTCCACTCGGTCCCTGGTTAGAAAGTTGGATGTCACTACAAAAGATTCAACAAAATCACAATTTCTTCATTTTACCATCAACCAGATGGACAGTTTCCTTCAATGCCATATTTTCTCAAAGCACTAACAGCATTCGCCAAAATCTTGCAAGGGACATTGAAAGCAAGGGTGTGTAGAGTAAATTACCAATATTCACATCCATGGCCAAGGAATGGGCACAGGAAGTCAACAATAAGAATAACAAATAGTTGAGCACGGACAAGTATGTGCAAGTGGCACTAGACAGCATATTCATGCTATCTCCTACGGGTCACTTGCCATAATGCTTCCAAATCTTCAAGGCAGTCGAAATGGGGTCAATACCCATCATATCCCGGGATGACCTGTACAGAGGCCACCATCCGAATATGACGAGTCGGAAGAGGTTGATGGATACGCCGCATCTGTGCAGAGATAATTTGCATCATTAATACAAAGCATCCATCATGGTGTGGGGCTCATGGAGCAATCTGTATCACAGGATCAAGATGCTGTTGGAAGACTCAGCGGGTTTGGGCCGGATGCAAATGGAACTTTGTATGCGGTATGATGATTATATGCGCAAAGTTATTAGAGAGTTTGAACAATTTATGCTTGACGACTAATTAACTGTGATGCAATTTGGAATAGATCCCATATAGTGATTGCAATGCATGAAGAAAAGTTTTTATACAAAAAAGCACCAAGTAGTAACATGGTAGGCAGGTATTTATCCTGCAAGGCTGAAATCTGGCGTGGGCAATCATTATATCCAAAAGTATGGCAAAAATGAGCTGGCAATCATTGGCCCCCAAAGTAAGGGAAACAAACGAGCTGCAATAATAAAATAAACAAGATAGCTTACTTTTAGGATTGACGTCCCGGCATTTTTTGGCATTCATTTGACTCTAATGAATTTTAGGTAAAATGAGTGCCATGTGTGTGTCTGTCTCAAGCTTGGATCAAAGGAATAACAGTAGGTATCATACTGAGGCAATCCCCTGGGGATCTGAGGGCTCTTGTGCTGTGTTACAATAGTTGTTTGGTGTCCCCTAGAATTGAACAAGGACAGTTTTTACAGGAGCTACATTTTTCCATAAATAAATGACTACAATTTGTAAGCTACAATAAGTCAGTATGTTTACTAAGGTAGGAGTAAGTAAAAATTGTCTGCCAGTGATTTCACCTGAGTTGAATACTTGACTTATTATTTGGAGTCGTTTCTGTTGGAAGTTAGCAATAGCTGTGGCTAATGGCCATGGCCCACAGTGGGACGGTGCGAATATCGCCCTCCCCATGGGGGAGGTCCGGGTGCTGTACCCAGCGATGCCGGGCAGGAGTTTAAGTACCTGAAGCTTTCTGAATAGCTTAGACTAACTGACAAAGTAGTTTAGAATCCTTCTTTGATTGATCCCACAGACTGGTTTGGGTTCAATGTGGATAGCCCCCCTATGTAGCTTGTGGATTGTTTCCCTGTCTAATTTAGTATGTTGCTACCTACGTGTTATTTTGCTTGCTTTAGCAAAATTATTGACGCTCGTCGTTCTGCCAATCCAATGGCCAGACTTCTCCCCTTGATTAAGGCAGCATATTATATTCGAATGTCGTTTTTCTTTTCAGTGTACCATTAACATGTTAATGAAGAATGGTACACAGGAAGGCGGGTCTCAGGTAGTCAAGCAGGGGAGACGCTAGAGACTAGAGAGGGGAGAAGTTCATGGGTGCTGGCTCTTTAAATGGTGCAAAAAATCAAGTGTTTTATATAGAGATACAACTGCACAACACACAACCAAGCACAATGCGCAACGTGACGGCTCCAAGAACACCAAATACAACAACACAACTACAATTACAGCGCAATCAACAATCAACCAAAATACAACCATCCAGCTGATGGTTGCAGCTGCATTCCATCGTGAGTAGCCCGTGGATAGGGATGAGCAGTGGCAATAATGAAATCCATCACTCTTCTGCATCGATGACTCATGGGCGATCAGGAATGGCATTAGGGGGGTGGCATCCAATTTTACCACGGACTGAC
>JALLOZ010000490.1:0-11884 GCA_036939875.1 Thalassiosira pacifica
TCGAGGTGTTTGTAAACGCACTTGTGGGCAGTAAACGCCACTGGTGGGGACACTACTAAACCACCACTGCCCGAAGAATGACACTTCAACTCTCCTCAACTATGGTTCTACTTAGCTTAGCTTAGATGTGGGCTCTATGGTACCAGTTTAATACTAATAAGTCTCATGAGATAGCTTTCTGTTTATCAGTTTTGTTCCGTTCAAAATTTTGGGGTACTTGCGCATTGCGATTATGCGAATTTAATTCCCACAGACAGCCACAGAGCAGTTATCGATGCTCAAAGAATTATATGAGATATTATTGCAATGTTGCAAATAAATCACAAATGTAAATGGAGTCTTGCCTGAATAAATGTTTGGGCCATGTTTGGGCCAGACTTCAGGCTCGCTGGGCATACCTAGGTTGGGTCATGGGTTGGGTTGGGCAATAAGTTGAGCAAGTTGACAGCAAGTTGAGAAAGGTTTTGTGGGACCGACCGCACTGGCCTTGTTGGCACTGGCTCTAGATAGATAGGTTGAAGGGATAGCTAGGTAGGTACCTAGGGAATCGTACCTTAGAGCGGTACGTAAAAGTTGCGCTGGGCTATTGGTTCTCGAAGCACTTTCGCGAAGCTCGAGGCTCGATCCCGCCCTATCCCCCCCAGCTCAGAGCCCAGCTTAAAACGATGTTGCTAAGTTAGCCATTTGTGTGCTCTCTCCGCGGGTCCCGCGAGTTGAAGCGCAAAAGTCTTAGCATTATGTGAAAATGTATGTGTGATAATTCTTTTATTCTATTGAATTAATAATTATTAGTATTCTGTGTATTGGAATGATTTTTTGTATTAATTTATACACTCCTAATTTCAATTTGAACCGAGACTTCTCCAAACAAGACTTGCCCCGCCAAAAAAAGTTGTGGAAGGGTACAAAAAGCAACAAAAAAGAAGCACATGTTCTTTGTTGCAGTTGGTTGTTTGCAGCTTGCAGTTGTTGTCAAAAGCAAAAGCCTCGCAAAAGCATGCAGTGTATTGGTGTATTGTATCAGATTGTATCTAAGAAGTGATACATAGCCAAGCAACTGCGCCCACTGCCACAGTGGCACCTTGAGTGGCACAATAAGAGTAGGCACATACCACATCCACCATACTCTGACACTCGGACTCTCCCCTCCGACTCTCCTGAGGCAATCACAACGCATGAGCAGTATTATGCCTCCGTCCATCCGTCTGCTTCTCTAGATTGCGAACGCGCCACCAATCTAATCTAATCAAAAGTTGATCTCATTCGCTGCCCGTATCGGTCCATCTGCATCTCACAAATATTTCTGCTTTCCTATTTGGACTCATTGTAATCACGTTGTAATGTACGAAAAATTCTGCTAAAACAAAGATGGGAAACTGCATCAACTCTTCATCATCTACGGTCGTCGCGCAAAAACATGTCAATCCAACTGGACGATCTGGAAGTCCTTGTGACGAACAAACCGTAGAGTCGTCGTCCCTCGCGACAACGACGCCCCCGCCATCGCCACTGGCCATCGCTGCCGGCCTCACGGGAATGAAACGAGATGATCATTCTGTGGCAGCTGAGCTCACTTCGTCAACGAGTACTAATGATGGAGACTCGTCGCAGTCAGCAATGACGGGTGTAATCACGACAAAGAAGCTAGATGATCTAGATGATCCTGTAAGCCCATTATCACATAACCATGTCTCATCATCACCATCAGAGGAGGTTGGCGGGAACACATCCACCAACATTGAGCAAGAAAGAGAAGAGGGTCAAAAACGTCTTCGGGATCTAGTCATATCAGGTGCAGCTGTTGAAAAAATAGATTGGAAGTCCATCATAGACTTGGCGGAGGATTTGCATAGAAGAGAACAACAACTATTACATACCTCAAGAAAGAACATATCGAGGAGACAAGCATTGTTTGAGAAAAGACGAAGGCGGAAGGAAATCTCAAGGCGGAAGAAATTAGAGAGTGTAGGTAGCTTTTCAGTGAATCTTTTGATGTATGATGCAGATATGCATTGTCAGAAGAGAGAGAGCCTGGGATCTGCTGCTGTACCAATCAATGCAAATGATGCATCTACCGAGGATGAGAAGCAGGATGCACCTCATGATTCGCAAGAGATTTACGTGTATGAAGACGATGATCCTTCTTATGCTTTAAATGATGGCACAGCACAGTCTACTTCAGTTTCCCGGGTGCTCTTTGGAACAGAGAGACCCGGTACCCCAGTGTCCCGAGTTCTCTTTGAATCAGAGAGATCATGTACCCCAGTTTCCCGAGTACTATTGGAAGCAGAGAGACCCAGTACCCCAGTTTCACGAGTACTCATTGGATCAGAAAAAACATGTGCCCCAGTTTCCCGGGTACTCTTGGAAACAGAGAGACCCGGTACCCCATCACCTTTCGTTGAAACTAGATCTACCCATGAGAGGATTGCCCCGGAAGGAAGCTTCTTGGCAGCAACTTCACAATTTAACTCTGCCAGAGATGGTGAATGCTCCAGCAACTCCAGTTCTAGTAGTGATAGCTCGGCTTCCAGTAATTCGTCGCAAGGGAATTGGGACTTGATGACAATTGATGAAAATGCTACAGTCTCAGATTGGNAGTGCAAAGTGCATGTTGTCAGGTGTTGTCATTGGTGATTCCAAACTCTCCCCTTTTAAGCCAGGAACTGGCGCCCCCTTGTGACGGTGGTTAGCAGCAAACTGCATCTCCAAGATTTGACTTGCACGTCCATGTGCAAGACAAGAACCAACATATATCATAATAGAAGTTGGTGATGTCGAACTTTCTGAGTAGCATGTAAATGGACCAGGAAGGGTCAAAAGTACTCCAAGGAAACCTGCTTGGTTCTGGGGCTTGCTTTGTATTATATTATGTTTGTGAGTATGTGTTGGTATGTGTAAAGTTGGTAGCATGCTGCCAGGTGGTCATTTATCCTTGACAAGGGAGTCAACAGTCATCTTCTCCATCAGTGGATGGGTCCCAGTCAAATTTGTACTCCTCGCTGGTGGCGGCAGAAAGGTTAGTTGGTAGGAGGCTCCAACAGAGTCCAGTGCCAACATGCTAGAAAGCTCCTAACCACCTGGCTATTATAGACATCTTCACTCTTTTTTTCATTCATCTTTATTTTTGCTCTGAACTCTCCTGGAATTCTCGCCGAACACTCGCCAAAATGCTCTGATCTGCATCAGAATTGTTCTCATTGTGCACAATTTAAAATTCCTTTGGGTCACAGTTGCGCTTCCACAACCATGGCTGACTGCAACTGACAGCAACTGGCTGCAATTAACCCCACAGCTGTCTACAAATATTTCTAACTGTTTTTATCCAAAGTTTACGGATTAACCACATCTGACCACATCTGACAACCATTGATGACAATTGATGAAAATGCTACAGTTTCAGATTGGCTATCGTAAACAAATGCGAGGTATTCGGGTCGCAGACCTATTGGCAGCTGGATGCGTAGCATGAGAGCACGAGAAGACACATCGACAGGCTGATTCATTCATTTTTCAGAAAGAAGTTGAAGTTGTATGTCAGTCTTGAGATATTACCATCTCAGTTTCATACAAAATGAATCTAATTAAGTTACGCCTTAGAGTTACTATACCTATTGGTGGAAAATATGTGGTGGTCAATCACTATTAATTAACGTCCATAATGTTTCACGATTCACTAACATGGCTGCTGTTGTAATGCTTAAAACTGTGTTGGTATTGATTCAGTTCAAGTTTGGCGAGCTTGTTCGTTCATGGCACTGTTGATGTACATGTCAAATGACCCCATATCATATTGCATCTTCATATGTAACGCTTGCTTAGGAGTTCATTTTGATTCGATTCGCGTTCAGTAAGGTCGCTCATTCCAGGGATTTTGTAATAGTCTGAAGGAGCGGCGTCTTGTTCTCGTGCCCGCTTTCTCCCAGCAGAAGAAGATGGAGGAAAGGAAGAAGATGAAACGCTCAAAGTGGCGAACTCAACGGGAGTATTCTGAGCTTGCATCGTGGCGCCGGCACTTGAATTTGAAGAGAAGTTCTTTCCTTCGTATCGCTTGCTCAATAGTGAGTTTTGACTCTTCTGGCGTTCGGTGAGATCCATCATTCCACTGATTGAGTATTGGGGACCAGGAGTCTCTGACGAGGAAGGTTGATGGTCAGGGATTCGAGGGGCTGTCAATTGCAACCCGACGCCTGGATTGGAAGGCAAACTGAGAGACATCAGGGAACACACAAGAAGTTAAGAGATGATGATAGCTTGGTGACAGCAACTGTGTGACAGCTAGATCGAAGGTTATGCTCGGAAGAGAGAGTTTTTTTTCGCTTGTGAGCTAGATTTTCTTAGGTTTTAGACCATGACGCCTGAAAAACTTTTGCCTTCAAGCCAGGAGAACGAAGATCAATGCTTCGCCTGTCAACGATGTTTCCCTGAACTATTCTAGGCTATTGCTTTGAATGAACAAAGGGACCTTCGCTGATCATCCACACAGTGATGAATGAAGCCCAGGAGTCTGCAATTGCGGACTTCTTGCAGATTCTAGAAGAACACAGAAAGAATTGCGAGCAACAAGGCAAATATGTAGAAGCAGAAGTGGCCAAAAAACGGTTCGAAGAGCTCAAGTCTCATGAAGCGAATCGACGGCGAGAGACTATGAAGGCGCAACAAGTAAAGGAACGGCTTGGCGTGGAAGAAGCGCACATGCTTGAATATCAGCAATTCAATTCACAATGGGATGATAAATGCAAAGAATACGAAGAGCTGTGTCAAAATCAAATAAACGCCATGAAGGAGAGACACCTTGAGGGGTTGAAAGAGTTCCAGCAGAAGCTACTCGAAAAGCAGCAGAAGCCAAAGTTCTCGCCGGTGTTGCTCAACTATCGAAAGATTGAAGAGCATTTGGCGAGGTCAAAAAACTACGGCGAGGCACACAAAGTCAAAGCAAAGGCAGATCGGATGGAAGCCAAGGAAACTGAGCAATGGAATACGATGAAGCAAAAGGAGATGTTTCAGCATGAGAGTCAATTCAAGAGTGCCAAACGGCAGGAGCTAGGCGCGCTTCAAAAACGAGTCAAGGCTGGCCAGGAGGAGCAAAGCAAACGGCGCCAATTTGCATTAGAGCGGCTGATGCAACGATATCTAAATGTCAAGAACGAATTGAAAGTATCACAGGCCATAGAATCTCAAGAAATGGAAAAGCATGGCGTGGCTCTTGGAATAACAACTGCTGTCACTGATCGGAAAAGCTTCCGACGAAAAGTCAGCGGCATATAGTTGTTGCCACATATTAACATTTGGCATTGCACGACCATTACTGTGAGCGCCTCTGGGTTACGAAGGCTTGAAAGTGCATTGCCATTTCATACAGCGAAGATGTGGCAATTGGACATTCTATATGATACCTCCTGCTTAGACTATTTTGAAGCGGGCATCGAATGCATCACAACAGCCTTCTTTGCCCATTTCATTTCCTGGCTTTGTTTTTCCAGTTGTCAATTGAATGCCAGTCTTGGCTTGCCGTCACCATTTGAAC
This sequence comes from Thalassiosira pacifica, assembly GCA_036939875.1. Lineage (NCBI taxonomy): Eukaryota > Bacillariophyta > Thalassiosirophyceae > Thalassiosirales > Thalassiosiraceae > Thalassiosira > Thalassiosira pacifica. The sequence goes on from JALLOZ010000490.1 coordinate 5,528, forward strand.
CATCTCCAATACACATTGTACACTTATTGTGCCACCAAGTAAGCTTGGTGTACATTGTCCTATTAATCTTTTGCTTGCCCTTTCAGAAAGCTCATACTTATAAATGTAGTGCTGTCTCAAAATACTCGGTCTTAACAATCACTTGTAGCAAGCTTGTATGTTGCATAGAATGTGTTTTCTCCACAGGTGTTATTAATTTTCTCATGAGATTCTTGATGGTTACATGATGTCAGTTGAAAATCATGCCTTGCATCTGAAGTACTAAAACCTCATTGCCAGCCATATCACCACATCGCTCAACTTAGTATGTGTGTCAATCATAGCTAATCCTTCATTGATCTACCTTCTTTTGACATGTCTTATCAAGAAGATAAGAAACTTGTATCAAGCGAGCTACCATACAGTGCACTGATTTAGGACCGATTGAAAATTTATCCAGAAGTGATATTCTCAAGTGATTGGGTTGGCATTGTAACGTTCCATCAGACAGGAAGTCAACCATATTCGATCTCTTGTGAAATCCCTAGTTTTTCGATCGTTCAATGAAAAGTATTCAAGCTCATTTTTTCTTCCCTGACTTTTTCTTGCCTCCTCCTTTCTTGCTTTTCTTTTTCTTCGATCCACCGGCCTGAGGAGTAATGCTAAGCAAATGATGCAAGGGCTGCTTCCTATTTAGCGTCGTCATCAAGCCTCTGCTGTTCCTTTTCCTTTCTATCGTCTTCCTTTCGCTTCCTTTGGATTTCCTTGCAGATTTTTTTGTGATCAGCCTAAGCCGCGCACTGGCCCTTTTCAGAGCAGTACATTGTCTCAAAGCAGCCCATGCATTCCTGTAGGCGTACCTTTTTTCCTTTTGTTTTGCCAGGTTCAGGTGCTTTCCTATTTCCATGTATATGTGAACAATCAGGACCATCGCATTTCCTTCCCTCTTTGACTAGTATGTCTCCCATCTCCCAGAAGGTGTTCGGATCTTCAATATTACCTTTTGCCTTCATGACCTCAAAACCGCCGACGGAAGTTGATTTGGACAATTCTTGGAATTCAGCTGAAAACTTATCAGACATTGCTTGCCATGCACCACTGTTCTCCTAGGCACAATACAGAGCATGAGCACTCATGCATACACCACTGTGAATACGAACACTCATTTGTCCATCATGCATCAATGTGATAGGACCTTGCTTCTCAACAACGTCCAGGAGTGGGACATCATACCATCTGGCCTCGCCTTGTACTTTGGCTTGTACACATTCGTCGTCGACAAGTGATTCAAAGCACTCTTCACAAGTCAATCGATTGATAAACCTAATTCTCATTCCTGTCTGAGTCTGGCTCTCAAAGTACTGAAACAATGGCTGAAACAAAAGCCAATAGCGATCATCCGACCCTGGCTTTGCACGCTTACAGCATAGTGGACATGTCTCAAAAGCCTTATAGTCAGGCCAGTCAAATTCGCCATTGGGAGGCAAATGCATTCTTAGACTTTGTTCTTTCGTTCGCATCGTAATTTCAAAATCCTTCTTGTCACCTTTCGTGTAGTTGCAAGGACCCCCAATCGTGAGCGTTGTTGACATGACTGTCTCCTCCTCTCTAACACAACCGCCATTTATACCTATCTGGATGATTTTGCATCCGTCAAACGTAATGTTGCTGTAAGGCTGTCCATCCCTGGGAATGGTGACGCGCTTGGGAGCAAGAGTGGTGATATCTGACCTGACCGTCCAATGAGGTTGTACTTTCAGAGTGCTAAAAAGGATAAGAGAGAAGATGATGAGAAGAGGAAATGTAACAATTTTGTGGCAGCAAGGGCTTGGTGGTCGCAAGGGAATAATTTAGTGGCAGAAACGAATGCTTCAGCAAAATGCATCACGCAACGCAATGGCCTCTGGCATACAAACACTCACCAATTCACTTGCCTCATGCCTGCTGTTTCAAAGCCAGAGTAGAGATAGGGAGCCAGCGGCCGTCGATGTCGATCTTCCCTCGCTGCTTCTGCCATCGTGGTTGGATGCTGGATGCTGGCCGGTTCGACCAGAGATGATGCCCGAACCCGAAAGCCATAACCTTCATTCCGACAATGGTTGGGATTTGGGATAGCATGTACATAAACTCTATGTAGACTGATTTAGAGGGTGGTGAGTTATCCCCCCAAAAGGTTGTTTGAAAATTAACGACAAAGTCATTTAAAGAAGAAGAAAAGTTGCGCCCGCGTAAAATGGACAATATGCCCCCTAAAGTCGCCCCCAAATAATGTGCGTCTGTATCCAGGATCCAGGATCCAGAATCCATTTTCATCAATTATTTGGGCTGATTTGGAATCCAATTTTTCCTCCGATCATTTGCCACTCACTCGCCATCATTACATACTGTGATGGTAATGGTTCGCATTGCGATAAAGGCAAACTATACTTATCATTCTTAGACCTCTGCCCGAGAATATTGGTTAATCCTGCCATCTAAAGAGGCAAGTCACAAGTCATCATGGTCTACACGACGAAGACAAGCGGGGGCGATACCAGCGGCGGCGTTTATCCCACAGTCGCCCTCCCGACAATATCCGGCGGTGGCGGCGGAGGCTCCTCCTCCTCCTACATATCCTCCTCCTACTACGGCGCCGGTGGTCCCAGCAACAGTTTGAATGGTGGCGGTGGCGGCGGCAATAAATCTTCCAACAATGTGAACGGCCGTCTCTCCTCCCCCTCCTCCAATCTGGGCCTGCGAAAGCGCGATGCCGTCGCCATCTTCACCTGCCTCTTCTTATTACGATTGGCATTCACACCGTCCAACAACGCTGCCACATCCGGCGGAGGGCTGATTAACTTGGCGGATTCGAGCATTAGCGCCTCGATGGAACTGGCGTTTTATTCTCCGTTCCAATCGTACCCGCCTCGGACAAAGGGGCAGAAGCGAAGGTCACTGAAGAATACCGAGAGGACGGCACGGCCCGTGCCGTTGGATATCGACGGGGATGGGGTGGTCGAATCGATGGTGGTGCCCGTCTTCTTGAGTCGATCGGATGCGCAGAAAGAGAAGGAGTTCGAATTGGAAGAGATGCAAAAATCCCAACGAAGCTGGGCGAAGAGCAAAAATGCCGAGAGTATTAAAATTGATCAATCAACAATTGAAGGATGGACCGAAGATGGCTCGTGGGGACTGAGAGTGTTGAACTTGAAACCGTTGCACAATGATGTAGATCAAAATAACCAGGAGGCTGGAGGCGTCATTGCCGGTCCATTCGCTCCACGGAGCTTGTTCCTATCTCCACTCAAACAACAAACCGGAGACAGTTCTACCACTACCGTCAACAACAACAACGCGTATCCAATCAAACTACTCTCCCTCCAAATCCCAATCCAGCGCACTCATTTGGGAGAGGAGGAAAAATCGCGACGTCGTCACAAGAAGGATTCGGGCGCTTCTACCAGCAGTGTGTACGGTACAAAGTCGGATATTCCGGCCAAGGACGATCCGCTGCACGCCAACTACGAAAGGACGCGGCATTATTTTTGCGGTAGGGATTGGCATCATGCGGCGCAGAGCTGTCATAAGCATTGTGGCGGGGGGATGTCGAGCGAGTGTGGGGATGGGGAGACTTGTTATGCTGATACTCCGGTGAGTGTATAAAATGTGTGTGAATGCATGTATGATGTGTGTGTGTTTTTTGAATGACTTGGTGTGCAGAGTGATGTTACTTTTTGAGGGTGAATTTGGAATGTATTGATATCAAATACGAATGGGAAAAAATGAAGACTCCTTAAGGTCTTCATGATCTATGAAACCCACATAAATGTGGTTCGTCATGGTTATCAAAGACTAGGAATGGCCGAGATAATGATTCAAATCGTGGAATCGATCTCAGCTCACTGCGTTGTGTGTGTCTATGGTGGCAGTTGTCATTGAGAGGTTCAAATTTGAGTGACACGTACCTTATGTGACTTCAACTCATGTCTCCCATCTATTCATCAATTTCCTGCATTTCAGTGCGATGTCTATACCGAACTCAGCAGTGACTCGAAAGATAGCGCAAGTGGAGATGAAGCGACGACAACCATGGCACTCACAAAAAGTGGCACCCTACCCGGCATAGCCACCGTATGGTCCGATGGCAGCGTGAGCCTTCACGTCATTACTGCAGATGTTACTACCTCAGTGGGAAGTGACGGGCACAGGACAAAGCGAGCCAAACAAAAGAGCGTTAAGCCTGAGTTGGAAATGCGTCAGCTGTGGAGGGTNGTGGAGGCATTGGTTGGGGTGACAATGGAGGCAGAGGTGGATGGCGGCGTTGATGGAGGCAGCGCGGTTGATTTCGAGGAGCTTGGAATTGCATTTGAATCTGGAGCAATTTACGGCCCATTGTCTGACGAAACGAATGATAAGAAAGAAACGAGAAGATATGGGGATAATGGAGCCATTCTACTAGGAGGACGGTATGCGCAAATTTCCACTGATGATCAGATCCATCCGATAAAGGTGGCCTTCCATGCCCTTGATATTATGACAGGGGCACGTCTTTGGGAACTGAAGGGAAATCACAATGATAAAAAGAAATCAAATGAGAACGAAAACGAAAAACCAAACGTACCAATAATACACACCACCTCCTCTGCGCGTAGACGCTCCCACCTCCCCACAATTGATACACTCGATCCAGAGTTGGACAATGAAAATGCCTTTATTGAAGGAGATGATGTGATGACCTCTGAGGAGTGCATGTTGCACTTTCGAGCCTCCGTATTGGACCACGAGAGTGGAGCTCTGCCACATGAGTTTTGGGACGACGGGGAATTTGGCAGTATAAGTGTGGGCAGATTCGACAGAGGTAAAAAGTTTGGAGGCAAGAGGAGACCAGCAGGGAAGAAGGGAAAACAGCTGCTGAGTAAGAATAAAGGAGGGGCTGGGGTTGGTAGTGGTGGGGGTGCTGCATTAGCCGGGAGTGGCATTGGACCAGGCCGACAAGCTGGGGGCAACAAAGGAGGGGGTGGAACTAGTGGCAGAGGAAGAGCATCTGGAGGCGGTGGCAGCTGGCAATCAGACCTCCTAAATCGCGCTGTGCCACGCCGTCTCATCAAACAGCAACGATACAATGCCCGCCACCCACATATGGGGAAGCCGAATGTCATACTCTTTCATGGTCGCGATGGTCTCGCTGTCCTATCACTCAAGAATGGACGACCGGTATGCCACATTTCACTTGTGGACCATAGTTTGTACGCTGACATGGACGAGGATGGGGCTGTCGACACTGTGCAAGTAGTTACGTCTCCCAAAAGCTTTCAGAAATCAACAGGAGTCCAAGGATTGATTCAGCGCCTTGCCAAGGAAGCCAGCATGTATCAGAGTGCGCCTGCACCCGTCATTTGTCACGCGTTGGTGACCTCTGGATTACCTCCCAGGGAAGAGGTGTTCACGGCCCCTTTATGTGTGGGAGGGCCAATGAATGCTCGGAGACCCAACAATTTGAGCGCTGCCCCTCCTCTGTTGCTTGAAGGATCTTTGGGGTATGGGAAGGATGTTGTGTTTGCAATGAACAATGGAGTTGTCGTTAGGTATGACTTTAATGGTAGAGAAATATGGCGTAAGAAAGGAGGACTCAAGGATGGTACTCCCTCTTGGGATCCTTTGGTACGAGGCCATTCAACTTCAGCTGGAGCATTCCTGGGACGTGTACAGTTCGGCTCTGTTAGGGAAGCCCACTCTAGCGTATCGGCGAGCTCGCATCGAAACCAGCACCGACCGGGTTCGCCAGTACGACCCATACTGCTTTCGGGGGAGGATGGTGCCGCACTGTTATCACCTGCTAGTGGAAAAGTTCTCTTCTCAGTGGCATATCCCCAAACGATCACATCGCAACCCCTTTTGGCGGATCTGAATGGAGATGGAACTGATGATCTGTTAGTTGTGAGTAATGATGCCATCTGGGGATACAAAGTCATAGTTGAAACTGGGCGATCAGGAGGATTTACAATAGTTGTGGTGACTTTGTTGATTGGGGTGGCTCTAGCAGCGTTGGTGCATAGGACGAGTTATCAACCAGGGCAAGAGCTGAAGAGGAGCTCTGATGCATAATGGATACTTAACACTTAACAGTATACACACGTTAATGCTCTAGCAATAGATCAGTTCATGAGGTATGGCCGGCATGAAGCATTGAGAGTACAAGAGACATAGGCTTGATGAGAGTTCTGATAGAGCAGTAATTAACCCACACAGATGGGTCCATTCAAATTAACCCACACAGATGGGTCCCATCAACACTTACTGATTTATGGAGAAATGGACTTTAAATCACCTAAAAGTACAATTGAATTCCTTTTGATGAAAAAATACTATTTAGCCTTTTCCAATCGTACTAATAGGACT
>JALLOZ010000495.1:0-11767 GCA_036939875.1 Thalassiosira pacifica
CATCACCGTCAATTATCCCGTGAAGAGCCTTGGCCAGCCGGCCACGTCTGATTCTCAATCCTCGGTTCTTCATTTTTGACATAACAGGACGTAAAACATCACCCTCTAAATCACAAATAACTAACCCTGATCACAGCAGTGGTAGAGCAGTGGTACGATCGACATGCACTTCCTATGCACCATACATCATTGACACTCACAATCATGAGCGCCGTGTCCATCCTCACAATGCTACCAATCGTTTGCTTCACATTGGCGGCGTTCATCTCGGGGCCGATAGGGGCGGCAGCAGCAGCAGCAGGGGGCGCCGCAACATCAACATCAACATCAAAATCAACGGTTGGGAACGAATTATTGCCATCCACAACATCATCCACCCATCACCATCAATACCGCATACATCGCTCTCACGTGTTCCACGTAGAACCACGAGCAATAATCAATTCCATTCTATCTGATGTTGTGCGTCATCAGCCTTTCACACAGAATGATAATAAAGGATCGTCATCGTCGCTGTTGGACATTGATTTGTCATCAACTCGAATGGATGATGGCTCGTTGGTATCTTTGATGGAGGAGCTTTTGCCGCTGTTGAAATCAAAAACAGACGAAGCAGAAGCAGGGTACCCACAAAATGAGAAAGAGGCGCATCCTTTCTCGGTTAAGTTGGCACTCTCGATGAATAAAATCACCCCATCAGGGGCATCGAATTTGCTGGATATGCTGATGTTGGTAGGGAAGAAGGATGATGAGAAGGATGGAGACAGCGCAAGTGATAGGAATGCAACTGCAAATAACGAGGAAATGGAGAGTAGTAATGAATCATCCGATTTGGTGGTGGTGATTGATAATAATATTATTGATCCGAAAGACAAGCAGAGTGATGATAAGACATACCTTGAAATTATTGAAAGCAATGAAAACAGTAACAACAGTAACAGTACAACAACAAACAATAATAATATTGAAGAGATGGAATCATCAGAAGCGGACGAGACATCAACAACAACATCAACTGATGCTCCCGCAGAAGATGCAACAATACCCGTAGTAGAAGAACCTGCCATTCTGATGGAAGAGATTGACTTATCCTTCAATGACATTGGTGGCCATGGAATCCACTCTCCTGATGCCAAGTTGTTGAACTCGGTAAGGAGGCTGTTTGAGGGTGAGAGAACAGCATCCTTATTTGTTCCGAGGGTTCTCGCATTAGAAAACTGTGGTATTGGTCCTGCATTTTGTAGGAGTATTGGAAGGGTGAGTACAAAATACAATACAATATTGATTACGTTTGGATGTAGTGACAATACACAGACATCATCTTTGCATTCTAATTCTAACGAAACTTGGAATTGAACAACTTCTTGATCTCATTCAGGGTATATTGAATGCATTCGAAAGGAAAAATAATAATGGGGCAAATTCAAAAAGTTTGAGCTGCAGAAGACCATCTGTGCTTCGCATGGGGGGGAACGATGCCATTGGGGATGCAGGTACTGTTGCACTTGCTGCAGCATTGAGGATGGCGGAGGATGCGAGTCATAATAGTAGTACTGACAACAACAACAGCCACCACGTCGTATTGGAAGAGTTGGATTTGTCATCGTGCCATGTGGGCGATGCGGGAGCTGAGGCTCTAGCACTCGCCCTTGCATCCAACCCTGGCTGCCTTCATCGGTTGGATTTGAGCAATAACAAAATCACAGATGCCGGATCAAAGGCATTGGGCAGAGCGCTTGTGGATGCCCTTCATACTTCATCTACCATCTTCGAGCAGATTATTCTTGACAATAATAAGATTGGAGATGATGGAGCTGCTGCTCTTGCGGAAGCACTGGCTTGTGGGGCAGTGAAGTCTATATCACTGAGAAGTTGTTCCGTTCAGGCTCAGGGAGCTGCTGCATTTGGGAAAGCTATGATGACACTTGCAAACCGCAAAGATTGCGACGAGTCCAATAGTCACTTTCAGGTTGATCTCAGTGGCAATCATTTTGGCACTCAAAAGATCAAGAAGAAGAAAGAGGCTGCATATTCCGCAAGTCTCATACGAGATAGAGCCAGCACAAATATCAAGTTTATCGGAAAAACGCTCAAGGGGGCTGCGAAGAGATTTGGGTCTGAGACAATGGGCATCACCGCAGATAGTGATGACGACGAAGAGGTCATGGGAGGTCTGATAGATGACGAAGAAGATGAGATAAATGATGATAAATTACGAGCTTGCGGAGGCCATGCGCTAGCTGGTGAAATACTAAGAAGTGATCAGAATCGATTGAAACGTAAGAAACGGGGTTCATCTCCATTGAAAATAACTGTCGGATTGCGCCAATGTTCTTTGGATGATGGTGCCATTGATGCTCTTTCGGCGACAGTTGTTGGTGTTAAAAACTGTGTCTTGTCGATGGATGTTTCGATGAACTCAGCGGAAGATGATGTAGTAGATGATTTGATGAATGCCGAGAAAGATTCAAAACTATTATCGACCATGGCTCGACGCCACATGGACCTCCTGGATAGAATTGCTGATGCAAGACAGCGCCAGCTCGAGGCTGCAGAAACATCAGCATCAAGAGTTCATGAACTTGGAGGTACTTTTGGTGATGAAGATGATTTTTATGATGGAGACTTTGATTATGACCCTTATGATGACTTCGACTAGTCAACCAAGTTATGAAAGTAATTGAAATTATCTTTCCCCGTTATTTTTGTAAACTTCCACAGAGTTTGAATACAGGGATTTCTAATTACCAATTGCACACGTCTTGAAGCAATAAAATTATACTGTTAGCAGGTGTGTTAACTTTTAGTATTGCTGGTATTTCATTTTCTTGAACACGAGGTTCACATAGCGCTGTGCAGCCAGAACATCAAGATGGTCATCGCCAAGCATCTCCTCCCTTACTTTGAGGCACTCTTCGAAGCATTTCATGGACTTTTCTGTTTTTCCAAAGGTATCGTATATCTGCCCTATTTGGAACAGGTTGTCTGCAACATTGAGACTTGTGTCCCCTTCTTTCATTCGGTGAATTCGAAGTGCTTCGCCAAAATACCTAAGCGCTACCTCATTTTCGCCAAATTTCTTCTTGAGAATGCCAATGTTGTGTCTACAGTTGGCAACCTCGATGGAATCAGAGTCAAAGGCTTCTTCGAATGTACGCATTGCTTCCTCAAAGAACTGCATGGCCTGGTCTGCCTTCCCCCACGCCTTCAGTATTTTGCCCAACTCTTCAAGTGACTCTGCTATACCTCCTGCTTCAGCAAATTTCTTCTGTAGCCTTAATGACTCAGTGCTCAGTTCAACGGCTATCGAATACTGCTTTTTACGTGCATAATTCTTGCCAATATATCCCAAAGCCTGGCCTAACATTATATTCTCTTCGCCTTGAGACCTAAATATTTTCACAGCCTCTGAAAAACAGCTTGATGACTTATCATAGTTTTCAAGTTGGTCATAAATCTTGCCAATGTGAAAAAGGATTTCCCCAACTACAATGGTATCATTGCCAGAATTCGTGCTGAAAATTTTGAGGGCTTTCTTCCATGAATGAAGCGAAGCTTCTAAGTTGTCCTTTTCCGCAAACAGAGTACCAAGACGAGTATAGGCGCTTGCGATGGCGTGGAAGTCACTGTCAGGTATTTCGTTTAATATGGTAATTGCTTCATCATAAGCTGCAATAGCCTGCATTGAATGGGAAGCATGTTTTGAGGTTGGTCTGTTTTTCGTACATAATCATTTTGAGGCAATGGCACTGTCCTGAGCTTTTGGCTTACCTCTCCCGACTCCCCCCACTCCTCAAAGACTTTTCCAAGGTCGAGCATGGTTTCAGCTACTTTGATGTCAGCATTTCCAAATAAGTCAGTCCGAATATCCAGAGCTTTGTTTAGGGAGGCAACAGATTCTGCATACTGCCCAAGTTTACTCTGAGCTAAACCCAAAGGATGGTAAACTTCTGCGACCTCTTCGTCGTCTTCAGATGCTTCGCAATAGGCTTGAAGGTGGTCATTAAGTCGTGCTATGCACTCCTCATACTTGTGTAAGGCAAGGAGAATCTTAGCAACTTGGAAGTCAGAAGATGAACATTCCTTGGATCCTTTGCCATGATGATTTTCATAGATTAGCAATGCCTTTGAATGGAAATTCATAGCTTCTTCGTATTTTCCTTTTTTCTGGTATATTAATCCAATAAAGTCACATGGTGCTGCCATTTCAATGCAATTATCACCTAGCTCCATCTTCTGCATCCTGAGGCATTTCGCAAAGCTATCAATTGCTTGGTCATACTCTCCCTTGTTGTAATAACAATCGCCAATACCTCTGTAAATGGATCCAAGCATGTTGACCACATCATTTTCGTCTGCTTGTTCACAAATACGAAGTGCATCAAGAAATGATTTCAAACAACGGTCAATGTCTTTTCTATCCCAAAAAATGGCCCCCAATTTTTGTTGACAGTTTGCAACAGAGATGTCATCTTCTCCAAGGAGATGGGTGTAGAGTTTCAATGCTTGTTGGAAATATTGATAGGCTTCTTCTGTCTCATCGCAGTCGTTCAAAATATTGGCAAGGTTAAAGACAGAGTCTGCGATATCCTGGTCTTGGTCGCCACGCAACACTCTTATCTTCAGAGCCTTCTTACATTTTTCCACTGCTTCAGTATATTCTTCTTTTCTAGCATGGATGATGCCAATGTTTTGAAGTGCAAGAGACACGTTAATATCATCTTCGCCAAGTGTTATCTGAAAGATTCGAAGCGCCTCGTCAAATGAAGACATGGATTCATCGTTTTTACTCTGGGCATCATAAATTCTGCCATACAATAGCATGGATTTACCAATTTCAACAACATCATTGCCCAGTGATACTTTATAGATGTCAATGGCGTCTTCGAGTGTGGAAGTGGCCTCGTCATATTCAGAGTCATCAGCTAGAAGAGTGCTTTTTTCAAAGAGAGCATCTGCCACCTTACTATCCTTCCCTTTTCCTTGAAGACGATAAATACGAACCACTTCATTGAAGCATTCCAATGCCTTTTCTGTCATGTCGTCACCACCTTGGTCAACTGTGAGGTGTCCCACAGCATGCATGACTTCACCAACATGAAGATCATCCTTCCCGAGCACATTGCTGAATATACTGATGGCTTCCCTGTATGAATCGAACGCTTCATCGTATTCCCCCAGCTTTGCAAAAGCATCACCCATCTTGTAACTCAACCTTGCAGATCTTTCATCACATGCAATAGAAGATGTGTTGCTGTGGCTATCTCCATATTCACTTGATTGAGACCGATCTGCACATTCTTGGAACACTGAAGCTGCCGTGCCATAGGCCTTCAGCTTGTAGAGAGTATCTCCTTTCAACTCCAACACCTCCTCTATTTTTCTCCCCATATCATCTGGGAACAATTCATACACTCTTACTGCCTCACTTAAACAGTTTAGTGCCTGGTCGTGTTTTGACTTTGCGATGTGGATTTCCGCTAAGTTGAAGACTGAATGGCCATAGTCAAGAGAATTATTTCCTAGCTCTGATTTTCTAACCTTGAGTGCTTGAACAAGTGACTCAATGGCTTTGACAAAGTTCTCGACTTTTCCATATGCCTTTCCCAAATCGTTATGAACAGCAGCACATTCTAGGCTATTGCTACCAAACTTCAATTGTTTTATCTCAATGCATTCCAAATAAGATGCAATTGCCTTTTGGAAGTCTCCTCTTGCCATATATGTAGTTCCAAACAAGTAGTGACATAAGCCCAGGTCAATGTCAATATTATCATCGCCAAGAGAACTTCGGATGAGTAAGACTTGTTCAAGGCTAACAAGTGATGCATCAAATTTCTCTTGTTGAACGTGCACTTCGGCCATCCTGAGCAAAATGTTTGCTACGCATTCATTCTTTAAGCCATTTTTTGACTTTTGGATTCTAAGCGCTTCTTCCAATAAAGGCTGTGCTGTTTCATGTTCATGGTTGATGCATACCAAATTTGCATATTCATAAAGAATTGATGCCAGTTCAATGTCATCCAATGACATGATTTGGCGCCTTATTTTGAGCGCTTCTTTGTAACATTCTATCGCAGCTGAACGGTCAGACGAAGAATCCAACTCAGCAGCTTTGGATGCTTTTAGCCTGGCTATTGCATGAAAGACCTTGACTGAGCCAGCTTTGTTTTGTTTCATTTTGAAGGACCGCAATGCCTCTGCAAGGGATTCGATGGCTTTATCATGATATCCTGCTTGCCCATAAACGGTTCCTAATTTGTAAACAACATTTGTGATTTGCTCCTCGTCCGCATCAAAAATATCCTTCTTAATGTCTAGACACTCCTGCAACTTTTCGATGGCTAACTCATAGTCAGGATTCTTATCCATAGACGCATAAATATTTCCCATTGCATATAGAGAGTCAGCAAGAAGAAGATCTTCATCTTCTGGGGTGTTTGACTCAAGCAGTTTGATATGTTCCTCATAATAATTGAGGGAATTTTTGTAGTCATTCGCTGACCCATACGCTTGAGCAATTAGCAAAACTAAGCTCATGATATTTTGGTTTTTGCCATTGTCTTCATCAGATATGCCTCTTAGAATTTCCAAGGCATCGAGAAACAGTTTTGTCGCATCTGAATAATTTTCTAGCTTGTTCATCTGAATTTCGCCCATCTGCTGCAGAACGAGTGCGGTGTCTTTCCCTTTATTATCCAACGACTCGGTTCCTTGTAAGCAATTGTTGTAGCAATCGATTGCAAGTTGATAATGTGAACAATATGTTGCACATTGCGCCTAATAACGAGAAGTTGCGTTAGCGAAGTATTAGCGAGTAAGTCAAAAACTATATGCATGGTAAGACATCACCAGTCTAGAAAAACTTACCATATCCAATGAAACCTTGTATAGAGCATCTTTCTCGTTGATTTTCTTGTTGATGCGTACTGACTCCCTGTAAAATATCAAGGCTTTCTCTTTCTGAGACATTCCACTATAAGCTTTCCCAAGATTGTGGTATGTGTCAGCTAAGTCTGAGCCGTCGCCAAGTATCCTCTTTCTGATTCCAAGAGCCTTGAACATAATTGGAACCAAGATGAAGTGAAAATCGAACACATATGAGAAATCGAGGGCAGAGCACTGAAACATAAAATCAATTGGCATACATTCACGAACCTCTTCAAAGCGTTTTGCTGCATCCTGGTGAGCTTCATTCCCCAAAAAGATTCTTCCTGCGCAGAAAAGGATTTCTCCTACCCTTGCGTCATCTTCGGACATGTTTAATCTATGAACTCTCAAAGACTCATTGTAGAATTCTAATGCCAGATTTGATTCCAGCGCTTCGAGAACCTCGCCCAAACGAAATGCACAATCAGATTTCGATAAATCATCTTCACCAGCAGATTGTTCATATACATTGTAAGCTGATGAGTAATGTTTCTTGGCCTCATCAAAATCTTTTCTGGAGGCATATAGCATGCCCAAATTTTCACTTATTGTAGCTACCTTTATGCTTTTCTCGCCATCGCATTGTTTGGTTAATTCAAGTGCTTTCTCCAAATGTTCTATAGATTTCTCTGCGTCTCCTCTTCTCTTGCAGAGCATACCAGGTTTGAAGTGGGCATCAGCTAACATGATAATGGTTTGCATCTCCTCAACATCAAACTTGGAATGGATCAGGCTTATTTCTTCGTTATAACCTGTGTCAATGGACAGAGCGTTGAATTAGCTGGGAGATCACATTTATAGAACTCTGCAAAAGGCTAAGGTTTGCACTTACACTTCAACGACATTTCTTCAAGGCTAACTTTTTTGTCTTCGTACAGTCTGCCGATTGCATGGAGGAGCATGGCAACGATTCTATAATCAATAGAAGCCTTTTCCTTTTTGCACATTCGAAGAGCTGATAAATATCGATCCAATGCCTTTTCAGGCTCCTTGAGCTTTTCGTGTTGTCTCCCAATCCAACAAAGTGACCTGATAATGCATGCGTCATTCTTTCCAGCGTTTTTTATCTGAATACGCATGCACTCTTGAAACAATAGTTTTGCGTGAGAGAAGTCGTTCAAATAATGATAGGCAACTCCAAGACAATATGTGGAAGATGCAACAGTCATGGATTCTGTGCCTAATTTTTGTGTCATGACCTGCATCGCTGAGTCAAAAGTCACCTTCGCCCTTATGAATTCATTCTTGTATAGATGGGCTTCACCTTTCATCTGAAGCAATGCTGCAATTTCTAAATCATCTTGCCCTACCGGTGCATCTGCCCTCCTCACTCTCAATGCCCTGAACAATATGAGTGTAGTTGTCAAGGTATGCCAGATAAACGTCAGATGGGTTAGAAAAAGAATCATAAATCATCGTAAGAACAATTTGGCTTACCCTTGAAAACTGCCAACAGCATTATCCCAGTCATGTAGTTTCTTATAAACCTCGCCCATTCGACTAAGCAAATGGCCAACATCAGGATGGTTAGTCCCCATTTTCAGTTTGGTTAAGGGCAAAGCTTCCTCGAAACACTGGTTTAGCTTTTCGTACTGAGACATCAAGTCAGGGCGGAGTGAAGTTGGGTTCGAGATGAATAGTAATGTGTCGACATGTTCCTTTGAGGAAGGATCATCAGACTGAATCAGAGCTTCCCTTATTTCGATCGACTCTTTGTAAAATTCAAGAGCTTCCTCATGATTTTCCAAAACTGTGGCAACATTTCCTATGCAAAATAGAGTATCTGCAACTTCCTGATTCTGTTCTCCTAGCACAAGCTTTCTTATCCTCAAGGCTTCTTTGTATGCCACCAAACTCAGCTCATATTTTTCAATATCATCAAGCAGGACAGCAGTATTGAAGAGTGTGTTTGCTACATCAATGTCGTCACTTCCTAGCCTCTTCTGTTTTATACCCAGCGCAAATTTGAAGTAGTCTAACGCCTCTGACGGGTCTCCATGCTTTCTCAACAAATTGCCCATCCATTGCATTGTGTCAGCGCAACTTTCGTGCTCTTCTCCATAATGGGCCTCTCTGATATGAAGTGCTTCTTCCAAGCATTCCATTGCTTCTTCTGCTCTGTCTTCTTCACACAACAATGCTCCCTGTATCGAGCAGATTGGACGAGAGACATGTATGAACAAGTGCTTGTTAGTTACCTATTGAGCATTCAGAAAATGGATGCAATGGATGCTTGAAGACAAATTTGCGATTTGGTCAATACACCACGTACCTTGTTGTGTTGTGTCTCTGCAACACGCAAGTCTTCATCTCCCAAACATGCACATCTTATCCTCAGCGCTTGATTATAGCATTCTAAAGCTTCATTGCTTCTTCCAGCGTTATCAAGCGAGAAACCCATGCTGTGCAGAGTGTCAGAAGCTGACACTGACTTATCAATTTGCCCGTTAACAGAGAGCTTCTTCAATCGTAATGCTTCTCTGTAATATTTCATCTCTTCCTCGAAAAAGCCATATCCTCCAAGCGAGGCACCTAACAGATGCAGTGCGTTCCCAATATCCGCAAGTCTATACTTGTCATTCTTTCCTAATCTGACATTCCCATCTTCGTCTTTGTGGTGTTTTGTCACCTCCTCCGTCTCGTGCAGACAAAATTTGAGAATTTGTTGATATGCTCCAATCAATCCTTCTTGCTCGTCAAGCTCTTCAGCGGTTGAATCTCCGTTAATCACTCGTTTCTCTATTAAACCAAGGAGCTCCTCGATGTCTCCAGTATGTGCCTTCGCAGCCCCAGATGCTCCCAACACTCGTATTCTTCTTCGGACAAATGTTTTTTCATTCAACACATCAAATGCTTCTTGCATGTGACTTGCCCTCATTGTGTTCAGCGGAAGCATGCGTAATGTATATTGGTTTGAGCCGATTTGTTTAGATTCATTCATGGCAGCTTTGTTCCATTTTTGTCCATACTCTTGGATGAGAGATCTATACGCTCCTTCATGGTCGCCCCACACAAGAAATTCACCATATTGTTGGTGTATGCTATCATGAACAACGAGGCACTCTATTGATCGATTTTTAGAGCCAAATGATTTGTTGTCTCTGTCATTGTCAATTGAGGCCAAATCGAGCATCCCAAGAAGGACAAGAGTACTCCGAATGTAGGACAGGTGATCATTTGTACTTTTTTCTATGCGAAAACGACGCGATTTGTGTAGAACTTCATTCCACAATGCAAATGCGACTGATAGAGGCACTTTCTGCAAAACAGATTCCTTTGGCTTGTCTCTGCCACTTTTTGCATCCAATGCTTGTTTATTGCCATTGTCTGAATCCGACTGATGACTATCGTTCGTGCTATCAAATGATGATTTTCTTTCCAAGCCCTCACCACCACCACCATCATTATTCAAACCCTCATTGGCAAAAATAGGCTCTGACGGCAAACTAAACACGGCCACAAATGCGACAAAGCATAACTTGACATCTTTGTATCCAACCTGCCGATGACCACCACTCCTACCCAAACCATCCCCCAACTCTTCAAAGTTCCTATCCAAGATATCGAAGATCGATTGATGGGGATGGCGCATCTTTTGTTCGGCTTCCTCTTTCTGCGCCATGGCCGATCTAAATGCGGCAGATACGGGCTGCACTCGCGTCCCAGTGGTTCGATGAGTGGTGATTGTCCTTGCATCATCGTGGTCATCCCCGTCGTTGAACCCTTCTACGATTGAGGCAGCATGGTTGACGAGTGTGTTTCCATCATCTTCCATGTCAGCTAGAAAGTCTTGCGCTCTGGGGAATGAATCATGGATGTCATCCGCTGCTTCAGGTTCGATCACCTCTTCAGCAATGGGCACTGAGACTGAGGGGGGAGTACAACATTGTTTGGTCTCCTCTTCCAATAAACCATCTTCAGTTTCCTCGGCCCCTGATGATGGGTTATCATTGCACTCCTGTTTAGCCATTACTTTTTCATCATCATCTATAAAGCCTTGTGCTCTAGGGAATGAATCATGGATGTCATCATCTGCATCAGGTTGGATCTCTTCGTTAATGGAAACCGAGGGTGAAGAAGCACAACATTGTTTGGTAGTATCTTCCAAGAAACCATCATCTTTTGTTTCCTTTCTGACTGATGATAATGAATTATCGTCGTTGCGCTCATCAACTGCATCATCCGGTTTGACCTCTTCTTCGACAATAATGGAAACTGAGGGAGCAATGGAAACTGAGACTGAGGGGGGTGGAGCAATACATTGTTTGCTTTCTGTTTCTTTCGACAAACTATCTTTTGCTTCCTCGGTGGTCACCGATGGGTTATCATCATTATCATTGCACTCCTGTATACCCACTTCCGTAGTTGATTCGACGACAGTGTTGTTAGGTGGGATTACTGTTTCTTCTGTTTCTTCTTTAACCGGGGGAGCTTTTTCTGTTTGATTCAACTCTTCTTCTAAGCACACATCTTTTGTGTTTGTTTCCTCTGTCGGTGAATTGTCATTATCCTTACTTTCCTTTTCCTCTTCCTCATCTTCATCATCTTCAGTAGCTGATTTTATTTCATGGTGGGGTAGGTTTGTTTCTTCCTCGGTATCGTCGACAACGTCCACCTCTTCTGATGGCGATGATGATGTGTTCTCCTGTTGCTGGTGTTGTTCTTGCTGATGTTGCTCATCATCATCATCTTCTTCTTCTATCTCAGGATCTACGACATTGTCTCGGTCAGACCTTTCATTTTCATCAGCCAATAATCCCTCATCGATTTCATCTTCATCCGTCGGAATCTCATCATCTTGCTCTACAGATTCTTCATCTCCATCATCGTCATAGAT
>JALLOZ010000498.1:0-10426 GCA_036939875.1 Thalassiosira pacifica
GGTTCAGGCTAGTTTAGTATTAACCCTAGTGGGGTTCATTAACCTGGGCAGCGCAGATGGGTTCTGTGGAGGGCTCACACAGGGAGTGAATGCGTGAATAATCTCAGGTGTCATTTCTAGATAAAATTGCCAATTTTCACTTGTTAGGGTAGGCACACACTTTAAGCCAAAATGACGGGAAAATCTGGTTCTACATAGGATACGTAGGAAATAGTACTAAAATTGATCCACAAGAGGATCCTAATTGACCCTACCTATCAGTATCGCCAATATTATAGTTTTGCCTAGCATTTATTTAGGCTGATCGTATCCCCTGTTTCCCGCTGAACGTCGCTAACTACCTAGCCTAGCGCTCAAGTCTCACATAGTCTCAAATCTTCATTTCTTCCAACAGAATATTTGGTCATGGCAAAAACCAAGTACCACCATCATACAGAACATTGCAACCCGATACTTAGTCTAATCAATGAACCAATAGTTGAGAACTTTATTGAGCCTCTTATCATGAGGTTCTACATATGCCTGCCAAATTTCTCTTGATTTCAAATCATTCACCAGTTCTCTCAGAAGCAACAAAGTAGTGGCACAAAAACAGGAATGATTGAGTATTCCATCTATTAAGAATCATCTGCAATATCTCCCATTGCTCTGATATTGCCAGCGCCAGCTAAAATGTTCATCATCTCACTTACAGATTGATTGAACAATAGATCAATAGATTGGTTGTTCGGTAGATTGGTATATCAATAAATATGAATAGATCAATAGTTTGATAGATCAATAGCGAAATATCAGTAGATTGATAGACCAATATATTGACATATCAGTAGATCGATATATCAATCAACTAATATATCGGTAGATTGATCCAGTGATATATTGATCAGCTGATGTACCAATACAATCTACCATTTTTATCAATCTACTGACATAGATATCACCATGTTATTAATCTACCGGTCTACGATATATCAATCTACTCATATATCAATCTATCAGTACATGAATATACCGCACTAAGATCTATCGATCTACTGATCGCGTTCCTGGAGCTAATGCATTCTTCAAGCTGATCGCTGCTTCCATCTTGAAGCACAATCTCGACCTCAAAACTTTGGCCTCTCTTTAAGCTTGCATTGATCTTGCACCAAGCATACTTTGAGCATGGTCGAGCTTACTTTGACCTATATTTAAGGTTGCACCAAATATGCTTTGAGAATACTAGTTTGCATTGAGCTAACATCGAGCTGGATTCAAGCTTGCTTGAAGTTTTTACCTTTCTTNGACGCTCTTCCGATCTCATGCTTTGAGCATGCTTTAATCTTTCTTTGAGGTCACACTGAACTTGATTCAAGCTTGCTTGGAGCTTGTTTCTGGCTCACTTGTAGCCTATTTCTAGCTCATTTCGACCTTTCTTCAACTTGCTTTGAGCGTGCTTTGAGGTTGATTCGACTTTGCCTCTCACTTGCATTGATCTCACTCTGAGCTTGCGTTGGCCTGGGATCAAGCTCGCTTTGAGTTTGCTTCGCTCTTGCGATGACAACACACATACGTGCAGGATGATGGCAACAACGATCATAGTTTGTGTTGCTTGTTTTTGCTTAACGATGGCATGCAGTGATGATATACCCTGCTTGCTGCATTACTATGGAGTGGTACCCGCTGTTGATATACAGTGCAAGGCCAAAAGGGATGAGTGTAGGAAAGGATGATGTTGATGAGGGCTTCTTGAGGATGGGAATGTGCACAAAAGTCACACCGACCATCAACAGATGACGTAATAAAGTTGCGTCCGGAGCAAAGCAAACTGTGGCGTCAAGGGTAGGGTGTGTTGTCAGTCAAGCGTGTCGAAGGTGCAATCAAGTTTGCCCATAATATGACGGACAAGGAGGCAGTACAATATCAGTCTTGTCAAGATTTAATACATATATTCACATACAGTGTATTGAAGTAAAGTTGGTAGTTAAGCAATGTTCAGCGGGAAACAGGTGATAAAATTGGCCTAGATAATGCTAGGCAAAAAAACAATATTGTCGATACTGTTAGGTGGGGTGAATTAGGACCCTCTCATGGATCAATTTTATTACTATTTCCTACGTACATTGTGTAGAACCAGATTTTCCCGCCATTTTGGCTTAAAGCATGTGTACTGCACACATGGAACGGTGTCAATTGGCCAATAATTGTAACCACTTTTGTGTGCTTTTTTATGGAAAAAGGATGCCAAGGCATCAATGAGTAGTTTTACTCAATCTCCTTATTCCAAGAAAGAGAACAAGTATTTGTCTCTGTCCAGTACAGTCACAAGTTGAGGGGAGGATTTCAAGTCTTAGAAACTAGAAACTCTACCAAGAAGTATATCACATCCAATCCTGCCCAGGTGTCCACTTAGATTCACCTTACCTAATGGAGTCACATGATTTATTGCACACCAGTCTAGTTTATAGAGATTAAAACAGGTACAACACTTTGAAAACTTAATCGCCCTATGTTAAGGCATTAAACACTGTATCATCATTGCCCAGTAGGTATGGTATCGTGTATTGTACTGATACCCAACCTACCCATCCATGCATCCCATTTGGTTTAAGTGTGGGGCCAGGGAGGCCAGGGAAACACCATGAAAGGAGTAACAAATAATGCTACCATACCGGTCAATAACAACATCTAACATATGACAGAGAACAGAAGCAAGAAATATTACAGGCCAAGTTATCCTCAAAATCTAGGACTTGGGTGATAGGTTGGTGGATTGTATGTTTCTGCAAGGGGTGTAGTGTAGTAACTCTAGCCTGAAAACTCAATTTACGAATCAACTCGTCAAAGTATGGGATTCCATCTCGAGAGGCTAGGTAGGCGTGTGATCAATTCAATTTGCTAATCGATGCACAAAGATATTATGCTTCACTCCCTCATTTGTATTTGAACCATTTCCTGATAGATTCTTAACACAACCAACCAAAACAACAAGAGAATAGTAAATGAAAAAAAGAAATGGCGTCATTTTTAAATGCAAAAAGAGGCTTGCCCAATAGAACAGTACATTGAATCAATATCGCACACTCAAATGTAGTGAATATAAAAGAACATTTAACAATCAATTGTTGATTAAAAGGAGGGGTGCAACTTTCAATGACCAAAAAAGAAAGGACCCAGGAAGTTACGAGCATAGTTAGACAATGAAAAAGTGAACAATGCAACAAGAAGCAATGCAAAAATAGTGACACAATCCATAACAGAATAGCAGTAAATGGTAAGACACGACAATAGGCGAACAATTACCAAAACCAATTTAGTGTTTTGTGCCAAAAAAATGAAAACATTTAATCTAATTAGGCAAATCATTCGTTGATATTTTAGTACAATATTTTCCTATGGATGAAATTCTATAAACAAGTTAAGCGCAATCCCCAGTGGCATTTGTGCTGCCCCTTTTTTCATCTTCCTCATTTGTTTCGTTACAAGCACCCAAAACTCAATATACATTTTGTTGATACATATCAATTTGGTCTGAACTGTTGGTTCTCCTACAGTCGTTTATCATATTTCAGAGCTGTGCTACCATAGTACGGATGGTAGACTTCTTCATTTTAACTGATTAGCAGGCTAAATAGTCTTGAACTATTGTAAGATACCTATAAAATAGCTATGTGGTAGGTACAATTATCCCAACAGATGAACTACTATCCATAGTTCCGCCCCAATTGGTGCATTCTTGTTTACAACATCACTAATCTTGACTTTGCAAAGAGTGAAGAATAAGAAATGCAGGCAATACTATACATTTTCCGAAGCACATTATTTTGTCTGTTTCAACAATAGAGTATTTTGTCATTCCTATATACTGGATATTCAATTCGTCTCACTATCTACTGAAGATGTTTTTCCTCGTTCTGGATGTTCATTGAGATTGGAAGGAACATCAATATTCCTCAATCGTACAGATGAAAAATAAATATGGGAGTAGGCATTGTTCCATTTTAATCCTCCTCACATAATATCACAGATCAGGAAGCACTCTCGCTCTAGAGAATTGCCATTCAGTGCTGAAAATACAAGCATCTATGATTTCCCTTTCCTCTATGGTATCGTAGAGACTCCATCCTGCCTCATCACAAGATAAGTAGAAGGATGAGCAAACTGTTGGAATTTCTTTTATACAGGAATTGTTATATCATGTCTCTTGCTCTGTCCATCCCAGCTATTGAATGCAGACAAGTACGATACCATACCTCTCGACCACCGACCATTGTCGCAACAAATCCTACCTACCGCCTACCCTCAATATTATTTAAATCGTGCGTACTGACCAACGGCCCCCTGCAAGTTATTCTGAATCTTCATAAACGTCTCCTTCACAAACTCATTGTGCCTCAGAATCAGCGGCAATCTCGGATGCTCGTTCATGTCCTTCCCATAGCTCTTTTGCTCCAGCGCATCCAAAGCCTCGAGGAAGGTATCAACATGCTTCTTGATTTCACTAATGGTCTCGTAGCGATACTGTTCGTGGATCATGGCCTTGGTGTTCTCGTCTCCGTTCATGTGCGCCTCGTAGAACGCCTGCTTGTACCCATCGGTCTCGGGACTGGACTTGAGATTGGTGAGGACCTTGGCGTAGAGCACGACATCCATGACCTCCTGGGAGATGTCGCCAGTGTCGTGATAGAAGAGCATTTTGGAGAAGTCCATGCCCATGTTGACATTTTCGGGAGTCTTGGGTATGTCCATCATTTTGCAGAATGTGGCGGGAGATGATTCGTCCAGGAAGCCGTAGCGCGCGAAGAGGAAGGAGGGGTTGGTGGGACATCCGTAGCTGATGCGCAGGGGCGAGTTGGCCGCGACGTCCGCGGTGGTGTAGACCATGGCATTTCCCCCCTCGTCGAAATAGACCTCGATTTCGGTGTCGGTGCCGTGGTTGAACATGTCCCCCAGGGGAGTGATGGTGACGTCGGATCCCTGCCCCTCCTTGTCGGCATAGGCGCGGGTGTAAACGCAATTGAACGCCCATTTGAGGACTTCCATGTTGTTCTTGGTATAGTCGCTCACGATGTCCACCTTGCCGATGACCTGCCGAAAGTTATCGAATTTGACTTTCTCCAACCGACTCAGCGAGAACACCAACGGAGGCAGACACTCGTAGCAGAAATCCGTCATGCTGATGGAATTGTAGAAGAGGCGCGGCAAGCTGTCCAAATACGGATGAAACGGCGAATTCTCCTGAGCTTCGTACTCCACCAGGAACTTGATGAAGAGGTAGAAATCGGCCACGGAGTTCCGACCCCCGATCCTATCTAACTGATCCACCGCCTGCGCTATGCCGCCAGAGCTCATGGCCTCTAGCTCCTGTCCGACGCGACTGCTGGAGAGGCACATTTCGGCGGGGATGTACATTATGGTGGTGCCGGTGGGGATGTCCACGGTGGTGATGTACTGCCAGTCGAGCCCGTCCTCGGAGTAGAAATCCAGTCCCTCTATTTTTTGAACTCCGGCGTTGGTTGCCCAGGCGTCCAGGGGTTCTAGATTTCGGGGGGCATTTTCTGCGGTGGCAATGGCTGGGAGTGATGATGATGACCATGATGAGGTTGTTCGGGATGTGATCGTGGGGGTGATGGGAGCGATGAAGGCATCTGCCGAAGCGGACAGGAGGACGATGGCGGTGGCTGCTCGGTAAATTCTCATTGTGGATTTGCTATTGCTATTCGAAGTAGTAGTGAGTGGATGCGTCGATGACGAGATAGCCGATGAGGAACAGATGCAACACAACAGATGAACCCGCAAAATGATGAAAAAAATGGAAAATGGGAAATCCAAATGGGAATGCTCGGTCGTCGGAGGAGCGCGGGAGCTTCAGCTTCGGGTTGATGCACAGTTGATGCCAGTTGTTGATGATTGCTTCGAAAGATCTCATGTTCTTCGCTCTCAGTTATCGCGACTTCAAAACGTCAGTCGGCTCGTAGATAGTACTGATTCCTACCATTTGTCCCATCAACTCCCGGAAATTTCATCTCTGGACAAGATGACGTCAATACATCCTCAATGTGCTCGAAGTTAGCCAATAAATCTGAGGAAAACACGTTCCCACATATATACAGACGGTGTACTCAAACTCCAATCTCTCTAAAGAGACAGGAACCCCTTGAATTTATTATGTTCCTAAGTAGGATGATACATAGGAATAGTAGATGCCATCTTCTTTCAATGATTGTTAATGATCCTACGTAGTATATAACGTAGTAGTACAATAGGAATAAATTAACATCACCACGCACCATCATCATCATCACTACGGGTCACTACCATCAATTATCCGGTGAAGAGCCGTCAGATTACGCTCACCGTCTGATAACACTTTTTTTCTCCTATCTACGGCTACTGATCTAGTGCGCATGTAGGTGTGCGCACAAATGGTTCGATTTGTGTGACACTATCTTAGTGTAAACTTTATAAGCGAAAATAAAATGTGCGCGTCACCCACAAATAGTTCGAAAGATGCGCACTAAAAACTAGCAGCCTGGTACCCTTACTACAATTCGCATCATCTATCCCAAATCCCAACTCCCAACCACACCTCACCATATCTCGCTCGTTCTGCACAAGGACAGCCTCTAACAATGGCATCGACGGACAACCAATCTCATGACCAAACCGCAATGGAGACTGTGGAAATATCCGACAATGGGACCAGCGCTGACACATCATCATCATCTGGCGGTGCTGGTGCAACGGTCGTTGGAGCCGGCGACGATGCATTCCACTCCGACAATGGCAATGGCAATGACGACGAAGTTGGCCAGTTTCAAGAAGATGGCAAACACGAACACAAAATCTCGGCCACTGACACCGCAGACGAATGCGGACTAGATGATGATGATGTTGCCGTGATTGGATCAGGCATCGATGCTGTCAATGCCAATGTGGAAGTAGCGCGGCAACAAGAACAAGAGCAGGCAGTAGCTGTAGCTGCAGACCAGCCCAGCGAACCGCAGCAGCAGCAGCATTCGCCAGACCCCGAGCTAGCGCAAGCTCAAGATCCTTCTGATTCTGCATCCGCTGCCGCTGAAGAACATGTTGCTGAAAAGTCTCGGGAAAACAATGACACGACAACGCAGCATGTATCATCAGCATCAGGCAGTAGATCTAACTATACCAGTGCACCCACATCTGTATTGGGCAATGACTCTGACAAAAATGACTTTTGCAGAGGTGCAGCGGCAGTGGCAGTATCAACAACAACATCATCGCAGAGTCCTTCCCATGACAATGATGATCATCAATTCCAAGAAAATTCTAACAATGGCACTGCATTGAACAAATTGAAACAATGGTTCGCATCCTCTCCCACGGGCAGTGAAGAAAATAGCAACTTTGAAAATGAGGGCAATGATGCGCATGATGATTATCACAATTTTTCATCGCCCAATCCATCCAGGGGAAGTAGCGCAGATGAAACCTTTCCCAACGAAACGACAACCAACAACAACAACAAGGAGAGCGTTAGAAAGCAATCATTGGATGACAATGGATATGATGAATCGTTACTGGATGAGGATGAGAAGGGGGAAGGTGACGTTGAATTGGGTCCCGTGGATTCGTCGACTGCAACTTCGACCATTTTAGAAGGCAAAGATCCCTCAAAGAGACGATCCTGGGGAAAACCAACAAAGTCACCACAAACAATTTCAATCCCAGGCACCTCGGAAGAAGAACGCGTCATGGGACAATGCGCCTTCTTCTACGACAAACACGACGACGAAAATAATGACAATCTCGAAGCAAACAATACGATAAAATCCCACAGAATACCCGAAGTCGACACGCAACCGAACGACGACGACGACGAGGAAAGTCAGGGGTACTTCGAAGCGGGCCAAGTCCATCCGCACTATCATCGCAACCGCCGACTCAATCCCCGCGCCATGGCCCACGCCATCAAGACCCACGCCAAGCGCAAGTGGACCGAACGTCGATATCGACGTCGGCTCCGCCAATCCCAGTTGCAGATTGGTGCCTCCCACAATCCGAATAATGACCACCTACACTCCTCGTCTAATAATCGCAATACAGACGCTGCCGATGATGACGAATTCGCATACGAACTCACCAAAGAACACCGACAAGCCTTTTTAGCCGCACACGCTGCATTGAACGGGAAGCGCAAGGACGAATACACCCGCAACCGCGGAGCGATACGCAAGCAATTCGGATACGACTACGACATTGACTACGATTTGGAATTGGAGAGTTTGGAACTAGGGCTGCAGGATTCTATTGCGGCGGAGGGGGAGGAGGAGATTCGAGCGGATTTGACCAATTCTTCTTTGGCGATAAGGGGGGGTCTGATTCGAATGCCTACTGATAATGTGAGGTTGGTGTGCGATCCTCAGTTGCAGTCGGGGATATTGAGTATCGAGACGAGGGATGTTAGTGGTGGGATGATGGGGTATGAGAATTATGGGAATGCGAATAGGTATGGGAATATTCATGGGAGTGGTGTGTTCAATGCGTCGTTGACCAATCAACAACCACCTCCTCTGAACAACAACATCAACAAGACTGACATGCATGGCAGAAAGGAACAACACCGACGACGTGAGCGTGCCAATTCGAAAGACTCCATCTCCGAACAGCATTGGAGACGACAAGAGCTAGCCTACGTCCTGACCGTGGACGAAAACATCTATCGAGGTTTAGTGCAGGAGATGGGAGATTCGTATCGCATACCGTGCGGAGTGTACTATTGCTGCCACGGCACGGATGGCGGGGACCACGTGGGCATTGGCGTTGCGATCGTGATCTTGCTGGTGACGTTTTTTTTCCTGGTGCTGGGCATGATTGCGTGGCCTACTTGGTAGATATGTGGGTGAGGCAGGAGCGTGCAGCAGATGTGGTGCAGGCAAAGTCGCGTCTATCAGAACAAACCGCGGGATATCTTAAATTTAGAGTGACACTCGCTCTAGATAACTTGCAATTTTTGGACAGACTGTGATACTAGGAGTAGATGATACTACCACCGAGTGTAACATCGATGCAGATGTGCTTCGTCTAGTCTCCATGATATGAACTGCTCTACAAATTTCTGAGCGAGGCACATGGACCAACATTTTGAGTCCAATCACGGGAATATACCATAGTCCAATCACAGTCAAATACTGTTTCTGAAAAATTCACCTGTGAAGGTAGGGGGAAGCTCCAAATGAAAAAAAACGTTGGCGTTATGACACTGATGAAAAATGCGAGCCCAAGAATTGTATGATGAATGGTTGAGAACCAAGAGAGACCGTAAGCGACAGGGCTGGGGCACTTGTAAATGTACCAATTGAGATGTTTATGAAGGAGAACGTAAGGGCGGCAGAAGGCATGGCGGGGGCTCCCACACGCGAGCTTATGGAGCTGTTTACGAAGGGGGGTGGAAGGACGACAAGCAGCATGGCAGAGGTACATTCAACGGAGAGGTGTACGATGGAGAACGGAAAGGATGATCGCATGGCTGGCAAAGGCAAATACACTTTTGACAACGGGGATGTTCATGAAGGGATTCGGAAGGGCGGCCAAATGGATGGTGCTGGAAGATGGACACTTTTCATCAATGGAGGCATATACGAAGGGGAATGGGCAAACAGCCAAGCTCACGGCAAAGGTTCGCTTAAATGCCCCAGTGAGGCGGTACACGATGGAGAGTGGAAGGATGGTAGAAGAGATGGCAAAGGCATATTTCATAACGTCGATGGAGATGTTTATGAAGGAGATTGGAAGAGCGACAAGCGGCACGGCGTAGGCACTATGACGAAGATAGGTGGCTATGTGTTCAAATTGGTATACAAACATGACAAACTCATATCAACAAGTAGGTCCTCCATCGGCGAGATTGAAAATAACCCTCCACCTGATCCACATCAACATCGCAGTGACATCATCTATTCGCCAGTACATCGGGCTGATGATGGAAGGTTTAATCTCAATGGGGGGAGGATTGAAAATGACCCTCCACCTGATCCACATCGACACCAGAATGACATCATCTATTCACCAGTACATCAGGCTGATGATGGAAGAATTGACCTTAATGGGGGCAGAATGTCTGCCGACGGAAGTAATGAACTTCATCATCATGGTTCCACCCCAATATCAGCAGATCCAACTGAAATTGAAACAGACCCTCCGAGAAAGTCTACCATAAATCACAATGCTCATGGAGGGCACAAAAGAAGATCCAGCACTACGAGTAGGAGCCCTTCACATATCCATCACTGCACCTTTGAAGCAGAGACTCCTCAAGTCAAAGAATTTGCTAAGGTATCATCATCTTTATCCAAGACAACAGATGTCATCGCAGGGCAGGGCAAGAGAAGACACAGCGGCATGATTAGTGATAGCCCTTCGCACAAGCGTCTCTGCGCCATTGAATCAAAGAGATCGGAAGAGCACA
>JALLOZ010000502.1:0-11778 GCA_036939875.1 Thalassiosira pacifica
ATACTAGGTAAACAGTTAGTGCTGACAAAATCGCTAACAAAAATTGCTAACAAAATGCAAATTTCCACTTCAGTGCTCATTTTCGCAGGGTAAAGGTGATTTTTTTTCAAAAAGAAGCATCATTGCATTAGTTAGTCTAGTGGATATAAACATCGAAAAAAGATTCTAAGACACTTAAAATTTCACTTTTTTTGGTCTGAACTACCTATCTTGGTGGCAGTGGTGGTGAGGGTGAAGGCAGGTGAATTTTCACGGTCGCATTTGTGGTTTGATTTTTATCCTGCTTTTTTTGTTGCTGTTAATCTCTGCAAACATGGATCCTTTGCTTTATTCATTTTCACTGTATTTTTGCCTCATCTGTCCAAAATTCTTGTATGTTAGTGGAGTAGCAATTCACTAAATTAGAAAATAAAGGTAAGAAATAGGATGATGTGCACTGCAACTGCACAGATGGACCATAGTCTGAACCAATTATTGTCACAGAGTAGCCAGTAGGCCTATTAGTGCCTAAGTACTCATGCATACTTAGGGCAAAATGTTGATCATAACATGGTCATATTCAATTATGTTTCAATATATTTCATTTTACTCAAATAATTTTCTCTTTTTTTACTCTTTGGACCAAAAATGCTGGTTCTCACATTGTAGGTCCTCTTGATTGCAAAACGTCTACATTAGAAGTACCAGAGAAGTTGTGGGACCAGACCTAGTAATTATCATCATACTCATGACTGTCATGTGACCTTTTTCTCCCTCAGCATCAATGTTGTCACCATATCTCCTTCGGTAAAGGTATGAGAAGAGTCCATCAAGGTTTATCCATCTCCCAAACTGATTCTCCTAGCTAAGCCATTAGAGTAAACATTATTTTCAAAAAGTCTCCAGACATTAGTTTGCAAGCTTGGGCTAAATATAACCTGGTGATATTGGAACTACTGATCAGCTGCTGATGGCATTATTGTACAATTGTATGAATTTGATGTTATTGTAATTAGTACTTAGAGTTAGACTAGTAAAAGCAATAAACAAATCTAGCAGTGCATGCAAAAATTAAGGAGTTTAAAATATCTGATGTTGCCTTGTCTAGTTCAAACATAGCTACTTGTTGATGAGTAGCTAGTTTATCAGATGGGCAAAAATATCTAACAAAATAAGCGGTTTTCTTGCAAGATATCAATTCAGTTACTATTCTAGTCAAAAACATTTACCAACAATGCTTTTTTTTGATATTTTTTGTTTAGTTTACAATTACAGTCAAAAATATTTACCAAATAATAGGTTTTGCTGAAAGAATCTGCTTTGATTACAATTCTAGTCAAACTTATTTCCCAACTGAATATTTTTTGCTCAATAACCATTTTTAGTTGAACAAAGTAAACACAAATTCAGATCATTTTTTAAGAAATTAATCGTAATTAGTAAATAGTAAATAGTAAAAAATTCACCAAACAGTAATGGGGTATGGTCTAAACTAATATGGTAGCTCTGTTTTATCGAAGTCATTTGACTATTTTATTTTTGTCTAATGTTGTACCATAGTGCATGATTCTTGACATACAGACAAAATTGGTCAGTGAAGCATGTCCAATGTGAATGCATTTACAGCTGACTACAGCAGTTCAGCCACTGAGAACTTGCTTGTACTTGCATGTGCATTATCAGACAATGGGGTGATAACTTGATTCTGTTTTATTCTAATTCTAATCCTAATTTTACTAGAATCTACATTTCTACAGGAATACCATCTTGACATTGTTGAGACACATTGCATCACAGCCCATGGTTATTTTGAGCACCATTCCCTACGCCTATGTAATGCCTCATTACCCATAACTCATTGATAGAAGAGGTTGGTGGCTTTCATTCAAGCCACTTGCTGACCCTATTGAAGGGCTGATTACAATGGTTTGCAGCAGCTGCAACCATTAAGCGTATGATTTTTATTATTCTCTTGGATGTTGATGATGAGAACAGATGAGAATTTTTTCATGTACAAGGGAGGAAATATGGATTCAAAAATACCATACACATGTTTGTTGGTTTTGTATTTGAGAATGTTTTTTGAGAACCTTCATTTTCACCGAATTCAATCAGCAAAAGTGGTTGGCCTCTTTGTACAGCAATAAACATATTATGAAGACAACATTACATACCAAATGTGAGATAGGTCCTCCATCCTCATTAGATAGAGGCCCCGAGTTGATATTTAAGTTTAGATAACGATGCAAAAAAATCATTCTGGATGTGAAACTGACCATTGTTTTGATGGATGCTCTTAGCTAAGTACTTACACAGTTACAAAAACCATCAACCAGAGTGTCTTGCATGTCCAGTAACCGACCCAACCAGGGAAACAACTCTCACCTCCAGACATGTGCCCAGGATATAGTTGTTCCCAGGTACCCCATGCCAAGAGACAAGGATGGGGGATGTCAATCCAGGTCACTTCACTACAGCCTCTTGATAATTGCAATTCAATACATAATATCATTAACAGATAACTATTGCAGTACAATATAGTACAATATCAAAAGTAATTCTTTATTATTTTAGCAGATCTCTCAGTGTATCTCTTCACCCCCACCAATGTAGAGAATGGCAATGTGAGTTACATTTTGACCCTACATCGCACCTTGAATCAAACACTCCCCCAAGTCTCCACACCTCCATATACAAGACCAAGACCACTTGAGCACTGCCAATGCCGGCCACCCCACGCTATCTAATTTCACGCCAAGGAGGAACGAGGAGAGGTTCGCCGGTTCATGTGCCAGACGCATCTCATCATCATTCTTAGAGATATCCAGCTCTTTCATCTTAATATAATCTCTTACAAGTTAGTCCATGTATCATTGTGGAGTATCACTTTGTTGCTGGGGGAGTGTGGTCTTGTCACTCCTGTCACATATGCTAATATAGCCATAGAGCTTGTCACTCTGTCACCTCGTGATATCACTCTATCACCTTCAACACCAACTTGTCACATCATACTGCCACTCTCATGTCACTCTCTCGTCACATTGTCACTGCCACCCGGTGCTCAACTTAAAATGTGCGAGCTCTCCGAGAGTAAAAAGTTCGGATCGTAGATTTTTTAGGGTTATCCTCATGATTCCGTTGGGTCCTACATCCAACAGGAGAAGACAGGTTATGTGTGGTGCCAAAACTTGCGCAGGGTTTAGAATATCACTTTTGCAAACCCAAGCTTCCCTTAGTAGAAAGCTCTCTCCCACTCCCACCAGCTGGCGTTGCCTCTGCCACAGCTGAGAGGGAGTTTGTAGCACATCCACCACAGTGGGTTTTGGGATGGCCGCATGGACCAGGCGCCCATCCTATACTCTCCACACCCCACACCACGAACTGCCTTTCCTTTGACATTGCTTCCTCTTCCCATTGATAACTGACTGTCCCCCACGTTGTGAGCTGGATTTCTCAGCCACAGCTGAGCCAGAGTCTATGGCGATCGTCTATCTACTACTATGGTAGAAACGATACACAAAACACTGCATTAACCTCACATGGTTGCCGCTATCCAAGATATAATGATTGTTTTGAGATGGCAGCCGCCAGCTTGCTACATATCTAGGTCCCCGTCTGTCCATTGCCCCAACTAACTCTCGCCATGGTTGATGAGATTATGGTCTTATAAAGTGGGAACTGAAACGGGGTATACCCTAGCATTAAACCCAGGTCAGGGTTCAGTTAAAATCGCATTTCGCTCACTGACTTTTAGCGAGATGAGGGATTCTGGCCTGAGAAAGTCGGCTTTCTCATTTTCGCCGGCTGGCAGAAAATGAACGAAGAACGAAGAGCCCACTACCGTACCTACGTATCTACTGACGCTAGCGTACGCGCGGGAGCGAGCGAGCCCGCCTGTCCAAAACCAACATTAACTTTGTATCTTACTCCTACGTTAGATACGTCAATACACGTCCGCGTGCCAACTGCAAACGACCACCGACGACGACGTGATTGAACCCGAGCCGAGAGATTGAGAATTGAGAGACACACACACGCGGACAAAGCCAAAAGCCAACGCCAAGCAAACAACAACGGACTAAAACTGAAACCGACGGCCAAAACTTGAAACTGACTGAACTGACGGACAGAAGCAATAATAACTTTGTTCGTGCCGCCCGCTTCGTTGCAGCTCGCAATCGTAATCGCAATCGCAATCACAATAACAGCCAATAACTGTGCCGACGGAAGAGCAATAGAAGAACACCAGATTGCTACTCTAGCGTGCCCATTCCAACTCACCACATCGGGGCTTTCCTCCACCTTCCTTCTACGTGCTCGACCCTATTTCTATCTGAATCGTCGCCGTTGCCCTCTTTTCGAGTGTGGACATGGAAATTGACAATTATAGACCATCCAGTAGAAAATCGTTTTAGAGAACTAACAGTTCAAACCAGATTGGGCTTAGGGAGTTCGCGGTCCGTTTCGTCCCACCACCTCATCGTCCACAATCCTGACACAACAAAAACAAAACAATAATGGCCGACGACGACGACTTTTACGCCGAAGACGAGAATCAAGTATGTCAAATATACTCTACCGAAGATGCCTTCACCGCCTTCGTACAAGCATTGCTTGCGGCATTTGCACTGGCTTCATTGTGGCTTAAACGACTGCAGGAAAAGCCACAACGGAGGTTCTTAGATGTTTCGAAACAGGCATTTGGAGCATGTTATGCTCATATTTTGAACATGATGATATCGGCTGTCATTGCTGGTAATGTAAGGGGAGGCCAAACGCTAGACGATGAGTGTGCTTGGTATGCAATCAACTATGTCATTGATACAACTCTGGGCTTGGTAATAACCATTGTGTTCTTAAACTGGCTGGAGCGCCTTGCCAACCATTTCAACTGGGTAGCTCTCAAAAACTCAGGGGTTTATATTGGCAGGGAAGGAATTATTCACTGGTTTTGGCAAATGACGGCATGGATTATCATATTGACACTGGTCAAAGTAATCATATGCGTGTTCATGTGGGTTTTCTCTGGGCCATTGGCCTGGGTTGGAGCAGTTCTGTTTAAACCCCTACAAAGCAACATTCGATTCGAGCTTCTGTTCGTGATGATCTTCTTTCCAGGCGTGCTCAATATTGTATACTTTTGGGTCACTGACTCGTATCTGAAAGCTGGTAAAGAACATGCTGGTGCACACCATGATGAAGAAAATGAGATGCCACCTGTTAATATTGGGGAGTCTGTCACACCGTATTCTCAAATGGAGGCATCGGGGGATGAATTGAATGGCGGACAAACCTCTTCATCGAAGGGAAATGTTCCATCTTATGGTTCAACACCATCCACAGATAAGGGCACCCTAGTTTGATCCCAAGGTGGGCTGTGCATATTAAATATAATTCATAGGATTAGAATAGGTCAAGGTTCATTGTAGCCAAATTGACAGTAAAATACTTCCACTTTGTGAGGAAGGATGAAAAACTATTGGCATTCGATAGATCGTACAGATTCTAGTACAATGGTAACTCTTGCATATCAATGGATTAGCAATGACACGAGACGGAGATAAACAGTATCATTACACTATCAAATTAAAGCCATGACCTTTTAGGGTGGACTCACATTTAGTCTTTGCTAAGACCTTGCACTCAATAATGGTTTCAAATGACAGAAAACAATTCTATTGATATGGAAGAGGGCACTGTTGAGGTAATAAAGCTGGCTTGAAATTGTTTCATGCATATTACGGCCAATAATGCAGCACTCAGCTGATTCGTTTACCGTCTTCTACTATGCTGTTCATCGGCAGTTTCATATCATGACATTCGTAAAGTTTAAGTTGCATTGAACACTGAGCTTTATTTTATCAGTTATACGAAACAATCATGTCATGACCGTTGAGGCTTGAGAATCGTAGTCGACTCATAGTCCTTGGCAGGACCTTTCACTCGATACTTGATGATGATTTCAGATGCTGACAATCCATTCAACTTCACTCGGAAAGTTGCACTGTACAAGTCCTTGATGCACAAATGATCCGAGGTTGCTTTCACCCAGTATCCATCACCATTCGAAGATTTTCGCTCAGAGGTCGTCTCAGGAACAAACTTGAGACTCAAAAACAAAAGAGCTCTCTTTCCTCCCTCTACAAAGTAAATTTCCAATGCATCATGTTTGCATTCATACTCGTATTCTCGGAAAACTTCAAACTTTTGGGTAGGTGTCAATTCATACAACCCATCTTCTCGATATAGCACTGGATTGTCTGTAGAATCTGTGCCACCCTCATTGCTGTCCTCATCCTCGTCAGGAGAAGATTCTCTTTCCCAATACTTTGAGTATTTCACTGTTCCACTAACACACTCCACTTTTCCAGTCTGCAAGTGCACAATTCTGCGATCGTAAGACCATTTACCGAGAATGGATTGCAATACCACCTTGGGCATGCGGCTTCCATCTTGTCCACGCTGGATTTCTTGTCGCATTTCCAGCTGGAGCTTTTCTGAAAGTTTGTCATCGGGTTGATAGAATGTGGGTACTATCATATCCCCTTGATCTACATTGTACTTTGGATAATCACCACGGTAGCAAAGTTGTGATAATGTATCCATAAACCCGGTGTAGTCGAAGTGGGGAAACTGTGCATGAGGAGTGAATGTTCGAATAGTTTGACTCGTCTTCAGGGCTGACTGAAATTGTTCATCTTCTACTGAAAGTGTGCCACTCATAACCCCCGCTGCAAGCTTAGCTTGAAGCTCCATGACACCCATGTAGGGTCCTCGATACATTCCACAAAATGACAAGTTGGGTAATGACGGATGAAGCGTGTCCCAAGCTAGCATCATAGGGTTAAAGCTGTCATCTTGGTCATATTCAAGTGTAGATAGTATGTCTTGAGAGAGAAACGAATGCAATTGCGGTGTATATCCAGTGCAGCATATGACGTGATCAATATCACTGAGCACTGTAGAATGGGGTTGTGGACTTTCACTATTGGCAGTTGTCTGGGAATCACCAATTTTTAATCCACCATCTTCATCAACGCCCACGAACCGACCATGCACTACTTCAATCTTGTCCTCTCTTACCAAATCCAAATACTCATCACTAATTGCCACAAATGGTGGCTCGTCCCGGTTCATTGGCTCTCCCAATGTAGAATTACCTTGCTTCAGCCCAACTAGAGATTTAAGGTATTCATGGCGTTTACGACAGTCTTCAGGAGTCAGTGATGTAGTTTCGGGTATTTGGGGATATGTTTGTGTTCTTTGATAAAGTACCAAGTCAGCAGGAAGGATGGTCATGGTAGTACCATCACTTTTTTCTTGATCATTTGATTGTAATGGCTGCATTGTTGGTATCCATCGAGGCAACACCCAAGGAATGGAAGGTGATATGTTGACTACTCGAGATGCCGAGCGAGATATGTCAGCAGCAATTTCCAATGCACTGAAGGATGACCCTATCACGGCAACATTCTTGTCTTTGAATGTATGATGGTTTACATAATCAGAAGAATGCATCAGTTTAGGTTTGCCATTGCTCATGTTGCTGTTGTTGTTTTCGTCACCCATTCTATTCTTCAGAAAGGAAGGCCATCGTGGAGTATGAAAGAATCCAGACGCCACAACCACGCCCCCGAAACCTCGGCTGTGGGTAGTTTGCGTATTCAAATCCGTCCACTCCACTTTATAGTTTGTTGCATCAGCATCACGTTCCACGTTGATCACCTTGCATTCCAGCTGAAAACTACACTCCGGTGAAGTAGTAAGAAATGCATCTGCATAGCTATTAAGATAGTCATGCATTTCCTCCACCGAGGGAAAGGTGCTGGCATCCTCTGGCCAGGGCCAATCCGAGAATCGACACGTGTATTTGGAAAGATTCGTTGACATTCCATTCCACATTTTGCCAGCTGGATGGCCACCAGAAGGGGCCCGCGACGACGATGATGGCGGCGTCAATACGGATGATGGAGTCCATGCCCCGCCTACGGTTTTGGCCGCCTCGAATATCGTGGGGCGCAGCCCAGCATGGATTAGATGTCTGGCGGCCACGAGGCCGGACGTTCCTGCGCCGATCACTGCCACTTCGAGCATATTATTATCTTGTGCGTTAACTGATCTCTACTCGGATTTCGACCCTGGCCCTGGCCCTGGCTTGCCAACGATCACTGCTCACTGAGGCTGACTGAGGTTTGCGCGTCTCTCCTTTCAGCTTTCTTTCATCATCATCATCATCCCAGCTTAAAACTTCGTATTGTACAAGTACGTACAATACAAGTATTTACGGCTGCATGCACTGCCCAAGCAATGCCGGAGCCAGATAGCCGCACACACTGCGAAGATAGCGATTGATTCCGGCATTTCTGGGCAGTTTTGAGTACGTATAATACTACGATAGAAAATCGCTAAATCCCATTTTGCTTCCGATCCGTCCATTGAATTTGAACAATAAATCTTCACGCTTCGCACTAAAATAATCTCTTTTGAGAAGCTTGGAATCAGCAAGACACTGGCTGTTATTTTGCTGCACAAACACTAGTGTACGATCTCTAAAAGAGGCTACACGCCGCACTCGATAGATCGCAGGTGCGGTCCATTCCGTCGTAGCTGTAGCAAGCCGACTCCATACCACATCTACTACCCCCTCTCAACAACTCCTCGAACACGACAATGTTCTCCTCATCCGCCCGCCGCTTCGTTCTCGCCAACGCCTCAAGGCAATGCGCCCTCGCACGGTCACAAAGTCGTTCTTCTAAACGGTGCTTTGTCTCGCTCGTCACGCAACAATCACAACCTCAAAATGATGGCTCGGCTCGCCAACCATTCGTCTCCTCGTCACACCCTGCTGTGGCCAGAAAAAATCTCTTGAACCAAAGAAGATGGCTTTCTGCTGGTGATGAGCTTCCTTACCATATAGTGGTGGGCATGCCTGCCCTCTCACCCACCATGGAAGTCGGCTCCATCTCAAAGTGGAACGTTGCCGAGGGTGATTCCTTCGCGGCCGGCGACTCATTGGGCGTCATTGAAACCGATAAGGCCACCATCGACTTCGAGGCACAGGATGATGGAGTGGTGGCGAAGATATTGGCGGATGCGGGATCGGGAGAGGTCGCTGTTGGTGTGCCCATCATAGTGACGGTTGAGGAGGCAGATGATGTGGCTGCGTTTGCTAATTTCACCCCCGATGCAGCCCCTGGTGGAGGAGAGGCAGAGGCAGCCCCTGTTGCGGAGGCCCCAGCAGCTCCTGCGGCTCCGGCCACGCCAGCGGAGGACCTCCCTTATCACATTGTGGTGGGCATGCCCGCTCTATCCCCCACCATGGAAGTCGGAACCATCTCAAAGTGGAATGTTGGAGAGGGTGAATCGTTCGCGGCTGGCGACTCGTTGGGTGTCATCGAAACTGATAAGGCTACCATCGACTACGAGGCGCAAGATGATGGAGTGGTGGCGAAGATATTGGCGGATGCGGGATCGGGAGAGGTCGCTGTTGGTGTGCCCATCATGNTCATTGAAACCGATAAGGCCACCATTGACTTCGAGGCACAGGATGATGGAGTGGTGGCGAAGATATTGGCGGATGCCGGATCGGGAGAGGTGGCTGTTGGTGTGCCCATCATGGTGACGGTTGAGGAGGAGGGGGATGTTGCCGCCTTTAAGGATTATGTTGCTGGTACCGCTCCGGATACATCAGCGACAGAGGCTTCGGCTCCTGCTCCAGTAGAGGAGGTTGCGCCAGTGGTAGCAGCAGCTCCCACCCCTGCTGCTGCGGCACCAGCAGCTCCTGCTCCAGCCGCCGTGGAGGCAGCACCAGTCGCAGCTGCGGTAGTGGCTCCGGCGGCTCCTCTTGGTGCCATATCCTTGGGCGGATCGGCATGGGGCAAATTGGCAGCGGAGAAGTCACCTTTGGCCAAGGCTCTGGCCAGCAAACAGAAACAATACATTGAGAAGTATGGTTCAACTGGACACGCTACCATTGTTTAATTATTTGTGGTAGGCAACCAATTCAAAGAGGATTTCGTGAAAAGATCATTGCCGCCTTAGAACCCAAAGAATGAGTATAATATTTTTTGTGTTGAAGAGAAGGAAACAACTTCTGCATCAGTATATTTTGTGTATAGATGGCAGTCTTAGCAATTGACATGGTGTCTCAGTTTTTAGATAGTCCTACATGTTATTGCTAATTTACTTCTGGATTAGAACAGAAAAATGCCTGTCAGAATGCATTGTATGGACTGCATCTCAGATGGAGTGCAGTACAGTTTCCTCATTTTTTACTTTTATAATGGGAGAGTTCAATCAGTCGCAGTCATCGACATGACAATCGTTCCATGCATGCCTTGCCTGTCATGCACTCTAAACATGGCTCGCACTTTCATTCACTAAGAAACTGCATTTATGGAAACTGAACATAGCAACATGCTCAAGCATCTATTCAAAGCCATTCAATAGACAATTGATTTGCATGGGGCGACAGTTAGTGCGGCAGCATCCCGTTAATCTTCGCTTGCCAGAATCTAAGGAGCCAACAAATAATGTTAAAGAACTCCATTATTTTACAGTTCACCACGGACAGTGAAGGAAATATTAGGCAAGTCATACACAATCGATCTTCAAAGCCAGAGCAGAAAGTTTACCATGAACGCGACATTGGTCTATTTCAATGTGCTTGTATGAAGCTTGGAAGAATAAGTACAATCTGAGGACATTTCTAGAAGACTGATGGTTTCTAGTCGCATGCAAAACCACAAAGATAACTAATTTACTGTCAGAAGTACATTGTGGCAAGCTTAGGCAAGCATTATCACACATTATAAAACTAGCAATATCATCTTCACACTTTGACTATTACTCTAGGTTTCTCAAAGCTATTTGTTACTGAATTGAAACAACAGGGTAAGATGAATTGAAATGATCGAAATTGTTACATGTTCTCATCTCTGCCGGCTGCACGATTCTAAAGGCACGCCTTATCCGCTAGACAGGATTTTGCAGCCATTTGAGTTACCAGTTAAAGTTGTCATTGCAACACCATTTTTCTTTAGACCACGTAGGATTGGGCAGCGCGGGATGTTAACATTTTAATCTTAAAAGAATTCGGCTCCTGCCCAGAGATCAGTAAGTATCTTCGTGAATTCTTCCTTTAGCAGCCAGGAACTGCACAAGAGTGAAAGCTGCCTATCATCATTTGATTTGCTTTGAAGCTGCAGCAAAACCTCGAGTCACATATCTTGAATGCATTTATAACTGCCAGCGCCCTTGCTGAGCTAACCGCAAGTCAGAACATCCTCATCTCCATTCATGCTACCTTTTTCCATCTGTTCGACGTCCTCTGTCAAGGAGCTATATATGCGAAGATTCCGTTCCTGTTGGAGAGAATGGATGTACTCGCGTGGCATTGGTGTGGACAGACAGGGTTCGACTCGGTGCAGCTAATGAGTTGCCAAAGGCAGGGACTTGGGACAAGTGGTTGCCGCCCTCTCTTCTCCCTTTGTAAAACTAAAAGGTACGATTATATCATACAATTGTTATTTGTCTTGAACCCTAAACTTACTTCTACAATTATACAAGTCTATAGTCTTCTTCCCTTTGATGATTGGATATCTTCGTCACAAGTGTCCCTGCGTCGTTTGGTGGATGCTCCTAGGAAAGGAGAAATATGCACTGGCTCTTTGATTGGGATTAAATAATCTCCTTCAAAGGCTCTGATTGAATCAAGTCGTGCCGTCTCGATTGCCACATGCCTAGCCCACTGGCTCAACTTAGCGCTTGCTGATGCCATACATTGAAGTTTCTCTTTAT
>JALLOZ010000504.1:0-13496 GCA_036939875.1 Thalassiosira pacifica
TTTGAAAATGGAAGGCTCAGACCTTGGATGCCAGAAAGACTGAGAGGGAAAGGTAAGATCCATTCCTAGACTCTCGAGCAGAGCTGTCTTCTTCTCAGAGAGCTTGTTCTTTCTGTAATATTCCTTTTCCTTCCGAATCCACAAAGCGAGACAGTGTTTTCCTCCCTTTATATTTGATGCAGTAAAATTATCAAAGGGTACCTGTGGTAAAACATTTGGCGTCAGATCATTATCCAATGATATAAAATGGAAGCCAGTATAGGAGTTGATTGTCGGAAAAGATTGCATTCACTTCGGTGTGGCCATTCTCTTCATGGAAACGTTTCAAAGCGTCGAAATTGGTGGCCCACAGCGTTTGAAATATATTCTTATTCGGATTGTTTTTCTTACTAAGATCAACTCCCAATTCTTCCAGCATCTCAACATTTTGTTGCGGAAGGGTGTCTTCTCCGAAAAACATCTTCTGTGTTTCAATCCAGGTGTACAAACTACCTTCAATATTGTCATCTTTGTATCTTGGAGGCACGTCTGCATTCTCATTATTTTCAACAAATTGCACGAGAGCCTCGTAGTTGCTGATCCATGCAGGAGAGCTGAATAGCGGCTCCTTGTTATTAGGAGGAGGAAGAGTGACTTCTTCTTCTTCTCCTCTTTTCGTCTTTGCAGGATTGAAATCAAAGCCAATTTCGAGCAAGCGCTGAATCCGCAGTTCCGCCAGCTTGCCATTTCTGAAATTGGATCGCTGTGTCCTTGCCCATAACCCCAACGGGACCACACTTTTGGGGACGTTGCAGTGCCCATGCTGTTCTCTAGAATGCGTGTGGTAGGGTACAAAAAATGTAAAATGAATGAGTGACAACTGCAAAAAGACACTTCTCTAGATACAAATAACGAAGGTACCACATCTTGGCAGAAATAATTCATCATGAACACACCTAACATACCTGTAAGAGATTAGATCATTGTATGAATTGTTCCACTGTTTGTGATTCGCCAGTGACTTGTGAAACTTCTTCCTCGCGTTGAGGTCAAGCCCTACCTCTTCCAACAATTTGATGTGATTCCTCGAGAGTTCCTTCATCGAAAATTTCTTTCTTTGCTCGCAAATCCAAATTCCCAATTTAGCACTTGCCTGTTCAATAGGTAAGAGAATGAGTAACAAGTAAAAATAATTGATGTCACTTCAATAATCGTATGGTATTATCAGTTGAATAAAATACTTACATTGGTTGCTTGATAATTGCATGGCACCTGAAGAGTGAGAGAAAAATCAACATCAGAAAATTGACAGAGAGCAATTGAGATTTAATATTATGCAAGAAACAATATTCTCACCTCTAAATGGCCATGGTCTCTTTTGAGTTGTTCAGTTTTTGACCGAGCAGTCAAAGAATGCAATGTGTGGAGGTGTGTGGCAATATAATATAGAGTTGGATGAATAACATTGGAAGCTGCACTAGCGCATATCCCATACGCACATGCATACATGCATGTTGTCATACATGTTGTTGTTGTACTGTAGTGAATGGAATGATCCTCGCTCACCTCTTGAACTGAATCAACTCCTTATAATTTCTCATCCACGTCTTATTGACAACGGTCATCCTCACATTCGTCCCGGGCTCGAACACGAAGCCCTTTCGTTCAAGAATGCTCCGTCGTTCTTCCGGTAGGGTTCCTTGGTTGTACACCTCTCGCTGTTTTTGAACCCATTGTCCCAATGGTATTTGTTCTGCGTTATAGTCATCGGGTACGTTGCAGTTCAGGTGTTTCTTTTTGTATTCAATCTGATGTCGTTGATGATGATGCATGCAATGCAATGATTTATTTTTAGCAAAATCTCCAATGAAACGCTGCGAAAATGGATAGTACGAATCATAACAATCATATAAATATAACATGAAAGTAAGGATACTTGCCAGCTCCTCCATTTTAAGATCCCAAACCACATCCC
The DNA here is from genome assembly GCA_036939875.1 of Thalassiosira pacifica. Taxonomy (NCBI): domain Eukaryota; phylum Bacillariophyta; class Thalassiosirophyceae; order Thalassiosirales; family Thalassiosiraceae; genus Thalassiosira; species Thalassiosira pacifica. The sequence goes on from JALLOZ010000504.1 coordinate 1,955, forward strand.
CCGTAAAAGACTTCTTCTTTGGAGTATCCAAACTACGAACAAACTCGAAATCAAACCCCTGCTCCTCCAGACGATCCACCCTCTCTTCGTCCAATTTGCCCTCATTATACAATTCCCTCTGCAGCTCTGCCCACTCTCCCAATGTTTTGTCATTTGGATCTCGGTAGTCCAGTGGTATGTTATTGCTCCAATTATCGCCATTGCCTTCATTCTCATTGTTTGTTTCTTTGAAGCGTATCAATTCTTGGAGACGACGTTCCCAGCCATCAGCATGTCTCCTTCGATAATAATGATTGGTTAGATCTTGTTGGTATTGGTTCCATTCCTTTTGCCATTTGTGGAACTCCTCCAGTTGGCGCTGCTCCTGCAACTGATTTTGCACCTGCACCTGCACATGATTTTGCACCTGATTTTGATATCGCTCGTGCAACTGCAGTTGCTCGTGTTGGGCAGCACCATGGGCATGGGCGGGATAAGCATAATTCCGAGTCATCCTAATCTGCTGTGCATTGATTATTTGCTCTAGTAGTTTTTGTCGATGCTCATGTTGTTGGTGGTGTATTGCTATTGTCGCTTCGATCAATTCGTTTAGATCGTTATGATCGTTATTATTGTTCCCCGTTTCGTTGCGCTTGCGCTTCTTGCCGATCGGACGAGGTTCTGTACCTGTGCCTAATGTGGCTGCAGTGGTTGATTCTGTTACTGTTTCTGCTTCTGCCACTGCTGCTGATGCTGATCCTTTGCGAACAAACTTGAAAATGCGCAATCCATTATTCTTCTTATTCCCAGCATTGTGCAAATTATCACCCACAACACTATCACTGAGCTCCCTTCCATCAATGCTGACCAAACAATCTCCGACGCAAATCTTGTCCTTGAACGTGCAGGCGGGATGGATGGCGGACACTACGGCGCCACGCTCTCGTGCGGAGAATTGGAGGGTGATGCCCAGTTTTCCTGGGGAGACGGCTAGCTCTTTGTACTCGTAGTTGTGATTGTGGTTGTCATGATGTATCTGATTCGACGATTTCAATTTCTGTTGTTGCTGTTGCTGTTTATGGTTATCATTATCCCTTCTGCTGTGGAGATTGTCGTCGTCGTCGCTGCCATTCGGCTTCAGCGATTCGTTGTCGTTGTTGTTGTCGCTGGGAGTTTTTTCATTTTCATTTTCTTTTTCAGGTGGCACGGAGGAGGAGGAGGAGGATGATGATGATGACGATGGCCCTTTTTGTTTGGGTTTGGGGATGATGGAGTCTCCGCCTTTGCCTTCGCCTTTGCCCGCAGCAGCACTTGACGGCAGCTTGTTGCGCTGGATAGTTAAAGCAGTGGGCATGATTATCTAATGGCTGAGTCTAGTCGAGCAGATGAAGGAGTCGAATCGAGCTCGCTCCTGCCTCCTGCTATTCCAAAGTGAAAATTGGAGAGCTCGAGTAGCGATAGCATTGAGGAAGCTTTAGAAGTTGGGGCTCGCGGGCACGGAAATGGGGGCGCCGTCCGAGGCTTATTCCCGGAGCTGACGATAAAACTAGATAATTAGGGATTTTTCGGGGGATCACTTGTGGTCTTATCTGGCGGGGACCAACGTGGCGCGCTAAACGGCGATTCATATTTGCGTTTGTCCAACATCACCACATATCTACAGACCACGAAGCCAGCCATTGCTGTCACGATCGAAACCGAACACGGCTGATCGATTTGAAAATGAATTTGGCGCTATTGAACCCCTTCCGCCAGGCTGATCGCATCGATTCGACGCTGTCCATTCCTCGTGCACTGCATCCTCCGCGTCCGAAAGTCGAGAACGATCCACGTGGAGGAGCGGAAACTGCTGATGGGGAAGGAGGAGGAGGAGGCGGCAGCGGCGTCAAGAAGGACAAGGGCAAAAAGTCCAAAGCTCCATCAGCTGCTGATGATGATGCTTCTGTAATGAGTGCGAAGAAAAAGAAGAAGTCTCCGATGCCATCATCATCGTCAGTAGCGTCAGCTTCAGCGGAGGGCAGCGGCGGAAATCCTTTCAAAATACCCAAGAAGCAAAAGCTGTTCAAGCAGAGTCTCAAATTGACCAAAATATCCTCTCAAGGTCCAACTCCAGGAGGGGGAGGTGAAGGCGATGACAATACTAATACTATTCCTGGAGAGAAGAATGCCAGCAGTCACGCGGCAGATCCCTCTCCAGCAGCAACCGAAAAATCAATTACAGATGTAACGGATACCAATTTTGAAAAATCGACTGATGTCAAAATGGAAGAAGTGACATCATCAATGAATAAGGAAGCAATTGGAGATAACGAGGATGTGCAAATGGAAGAAGCTGCCACAACCAACATCACCCCCAAACCGTCCAAGAAGAAACGCAAGAAGCGAACTCCCACATCCAAAACTACCGGTGACGCCCGCTCCTCCGACGATGAAGAATCCATTTCCAAAACTACCGCTGCCAACGATAACAACGAAGAAGAAGACGATCCCGCCGAGAATTACTGGACCGCATGCTACGCCGTGTCCTTCAACCGCCGCGGATCCTTCCTGGCGTCGGGCCACGCTTCGGGATTGATCCCCGTGCACGATTTTTCGGGGAGGACTGCCGCGGCTTTGTATCGTCCTCCGCCGGGGATCGGATTGAAGGAAGGTCAAAAGAATGGGAGTGCGATTTTGAAGGGTTTTGTGTATGATGACAGATTGTCCATGATGGCTGTGGAAGGGGGAAGTAATGGCAATGGAGGTGAGGAGGGTGCGAGTGGCAGCAAAAAGGAGGAAAAAGAAAAGAAGGTCAAGCCTTCGAAGAAGCAAAAGAAGACCAAATCTTCGTCGGAAAAGACGGAAAAGGGCAGTAAGAAGAAGGGAAAGAGTAAGGAGGGGCTGGTGAAGATATCCAGCTCGGACGATCTCCTGGTGGGCGCAGAAGCGGCTTCGGCCGCAGAAGGTACGCCGAAGAAACAATCCTCTGCCGCTGCGGATATTGCTACCGCCGACGCTCCGACAGATGCCATTAACACCAAAGAAGGGGGTGCTGATGTCGATGGACCGACGTCTGACCAACAGCTTCGATACGCGAACGGCGTGACCTCCCTGTCGTGGGATAGACGCAGTCGGACATTGTTGGCGGGGGCGATTGGGGATAAGAACTTGAGGTTGATGGACAATACGTGAGTTTGAGTTTATTGTTATGTTGTATATATATTGTCATGTTGTTGTTGTTGTTGTTATTGTTGTTGTTGTTAAGGCCCAATCTTGGGTATTGTTTTCGACGAATGGTTCTTTACTTTGGGGATTGTCATCTCCTCCCGCCATGAAAATAGTTGATTATTATTCGCGATTAATTTCAAATCGGTCGAGACTCATTGCATCTTTTCAGAGACTCGGCTGGATTTTTCAACTTCAAAATCTGGCTCGAGAGGCACATGACGAGATTCCTAGAAATTCAAAATTCTCCTTCCAATTTTCATTTATTTATCCTTCTTGGATTTTTCGAAAGATTCATCTCTTCAATTGATTGAAATTTGTAGTACCTTTTTTGCATGAAAGAACTTGGTCGTGAATAGCCTGTGTTTGTATAAATTGTAAACAGAATGATCCTGCCAAGGAACTAACATATGGGTGGGGTGCTGCTAGATGGAGTCGATAATCAGTTGATGTTGAAAGATCATTATCTTTTTATTGACTCAATACATGGGTATCCTATCCATATGTTATTTCTTTCATTTCGCCAATTTATTCTCTACCATTATTCTCTTGAGAGCTGGCCCACATCCTGTGTTTGGTTCTTCTCGTGAAGGAGGTAAGCCAGACTGGATTAGAAGATGAATGTGGAATGGATTATCAATTCTGCGCAGAGACTCAACAATTGTTTTTTGAGGACGAATCTGATGGTAGATGATTATCCAGGATGCTCCAGAAAGATGGCATAATGCATTGTTTCTTTCTTGAGGACCTGTCTTTATCGAAACAAATCATGAGGAGAATTTGATTTTCAACATATTCAGCTCGATATTTCACTCCTGTTCATGTTGGCTTTTTTACAATGTCTCTCATTCCAATTTTTGTTCTGCCCACACACGAGCAGTCATCCATTGGTATCCACAGATTGCACCGATGCCGTCCGTAAACAATACCTCTTGGAATCCGGCGGCAAGGATGGTCATAACGAAAAGAATGAGAAGAATTCAAGCACGTACAGCAGGTTTGAGGACAAGAAGGATTCAGTCATTGCCATGAGTCCTCCCGTCATGATGACACTGCCTTCGGCGCCACTACCCTCACAACCTCCTGGACTTAAGAGGAGCATCACTTCGAGGGAAGAGAACATCCCGATTTGCTTGGAGACGGTTTCGTTAGGGAGGGCAAGGTTGCTACGGAGCAATATTATCGTGTCCAGGAGCAAGAAGAGCAGCAAATTGCCATCAGTGTCATCCACTGCTTCTTCATTGTCCAAAGGATCCATCCTGAAACCAATGGCAGATTCCTCCGTGACGACGGCACAGTCCTCACAGAAGCCCCTCGTGATACCCACTCGGCGTCACCCCACCCTCCTCCTCGAGCTGCCACAACCCCTTGGAGGACCCGTGCAGCTTCACCCTCGCGACAGTCACGCTGGATTGGCATGCATGATCGATGGCTCGTTAGCATTATTCTACATGCCTCCCATGGCATTCTACGAAACGCTCTATTCGTCTATCACTATGGCCACTACTGGAGGCAATAAAACCAATACTACGGGAAAGGGAAAGAATGTCATGACGGACGAGATGGAACGGAAGAAATGGGTGGTGAATTTGCTAAAGGAGGAAGAATTGGGTAGGGTGGGAAATTTGGCGTATTTGGTGCCTCCGCCACAACAGTCTTCCCTGGGATCTAAGGCTAAGGCCAGCGCATCATCTTATTTTATCACGTGCGCCGCTTTTGGAAAGAATGGGGACGTTATTTGGGCGGTTACCAAGTAAGTGAGAGTGTGAAGAAATTGTATTGTTGTCTGTACTTTTGTTCTCCGTCCAATCATTTGCTGATAGCATGATGCCTTTGATGTAATCAATGATCATCCTTGGAAGGTGTGGCAATCTCCTAGCATTCAGGATAGATTCATCAATGATGAACATGCTCCGTGGCCAACACAACAATATTGATGGTGATGATACTTCTTCATCTGCCACTGCATTGGCAAATCAAATGGTCCGTCCAACCATGCGTGTTAAGGTCCCAGGAGGCGCCGCTGCCTGGCAAATAATTGTCAGCCACAGTGGGAAGTATATTTTGATCAACTCTGCTGATTGTTCATTGCGACTGTATCATGTTGAGGAGTTGGAAGAGGCTGCAATTAAATTCGAAAGCAAATCTGCCAAATCTTCATACATTCCAAGAAAGGGTGGCGGTGCCATGACCAAAAGCATCGATGTCAAACCTCGCTTCGTCTTCCAAGACAATATCTCCAAAGCGCCATGGGCCTCATGCGACTTCTCTGGAGACGGAGAATACATTGTTGGCGGCTGCAATTCATACCCCCAGCCTGGAGACAATTACAAATTGTTCCTCTGGAATTGCATTACGGGTGAACTGGTCGATCAACTCACCGGGCCCATGAGCTCATTATATTCGTTGAGCTGTCACCCTACACGTCCGTTCATTGCCGTGGGCACGAGCGATGGATTGGTGGACGTGTGGGGCGCAAGATTGGATTGGGTGGCGTTTGCGCCGGATTTTCAGGCGTTGCAGCAGAATGAGTTGTATGAGGAGAAGGAGGACGAGTTTGACATTATCGTCAATGAGTACGATGACAATGCTGATTGTGGCAAAGGAGGAGAAAGCACAGTCACCAAAGACAATGATAGAAAGAAAGGAGAGGGATCTTCCTCATCGTTGTCAGTTGCTTTTCGGCGACATTCCCTGGAGGAGGAAGACGTCGACATTACCACAATTGATAAAGTTCCGGCATTCGATAGTGATTCTGAGGACGAACTGGATGTGTTTTATTTTGATACCAAGGTTGACAAAATATTGTCAGAGAAGCAGCCTGGGCCCAAGAAGGTAGACCATGAGTAATCAGGGTGTAAATGATTTCACATGTATTAATAATGAATAATTTATTCTTCATCAGGGCTTTGAAGCCTGATGGCTATGTGTCTATGGTATGGCTATTACTTTCTCAGAGTATTGACAACGTATAGCATATTATTGGTCCAGTAAGAAGAATGGGGAAAACAAAGCAAAATAATTCTCTCATGCACTTGTGTATTCGATGCTGCTCCTCAGATTCGTCCTCAAAAATAAACGTTGAGACTCTTTTCAGAATAATTGATATCCTACTTCACACTCGCATGAACATCCAGTTCGGTTGTGCCTCCTTCGAAGAAACAAACATCATGTCTAGACACGCGAGCTCGCTAGAGAATACTTAAAAGGACGAATTCACGAGATCATTCTGTTTACGACGTACGTGTAATTATGCCATTTTTTTCATGCAGCAAAGTAAATCTTTGAAAGTTTCTCGAGACGGGAGATGACAATCTACACAAAGATCCGATGCTGTACCACTCGTCAAAAACATTAACCAGCAGACAGCAACAACAACAACATACACACAGCACAACGGTAAAACTCACTTATTGTCCATCAACCTCAAGTTCTTATCCCCCAATCCCCGCCAACAATGTCCAACTGCGTCGATCCCACGACAGAGTGGTCACGCCGTTTGCGTATATATAATTGTAAAAATAGAACGGAGGGTGTAAAATTCCAACTAGAATTATTGCTAATCTTATCACAAAGGGCAGACGTGCCGTTTTCGTGGTCTCTTCTTCAGGTGATGATTGTGAGCATTGTTTCTGGCGGCCAGCTCAAGGCCGCGCGGTCAAAAAGTGAGTAATATTCTGATGTCGCTGAAAAGTCCCGACTTTCAGGTACCAGATGTGACTCGACAAAAATGACAGANGGCGATGACGAGTGGCGAATTGTTTTAAACGTTTTATTTCGTTGTTAGCGTGATTAAACGTTCAGTCAAAAATATCTTTGCAGTGAACAGAGGTAGATTGCTGACCGACCTGTGCAAACCAAAAGTCGGTTTTCTCTAATCCCCATTACGACAGCAGTGATTGCTCAGCTCACACTTACTCAACACAAGAATATGATGATGAATAGAAAGCGGGGCAATATCAACAACAATGTCAACCAAAGTCCTACTAGAGATAGAGATGTTACAGATAGACGGATTGGGCAACGGTGGGCATATCTCCATGCAATTACTTGCATTGCAACACGGAAGTGGCAGCTCTTCACTGCCATAATATGTTATGTCATTGTTTTCAAATTGAACTTCGATGATGTCATCCAAACTCCGAACAAAAATCACCAAACACAATTTGTTGACTCTGATATTCGTCATCTTACCAAGAAAATCGATGCACCAAATGAGGGCGCTGCCATCAAGTTGCCAAGCGTAGCAGATAAAGAGGAAGAGGAGTACTACGGATCTTCTGCTTCTGCTGCGGATTATTCCTACTTATGGGGGCACTGGTTGAAATATTGGGGGCACAACAAGTTTTTTTTTCGTGCAGGCAAAATGAAAACCTGAAAAACTTCCAGCGCGCGGGGCTTGCTTCAAGGCGCGCGCGATCGAAAAGTGAAAAGACCAACGCAGCTCGTCCTGCGGACTCACGGAACACTTTCATTCGATCGAAAAGCGCACTCATTGGATGAAAAGTGAAAAAAAACCAACGCAGCTCGTCCTGCGGACTCACAGCACACTCTCTTATTCGAAAAGCGCGCACGATTGATCGCCCAAAGAAAAAGAGAAAAGACCAACGCAGCTCGTCCTGCGGACTCGCATTACACTTCTTGTACGACTGAAAAGCGTGCCCAAATGGACGAAAAGTGAAAAGACCAACGCAGCTCGTCCTGCGGACTCGCGATACACTTTCGTACGACCGAAAGGCACGCTAGATCGAACGCCCGATGGACTTTGAGACTCGAAAGAAAGAATCATTTTCGAAGATACATCAATGTGACAAATTTACCNGAAACAGATATTTCTCTTTTAATCTTCAGAAGAGATTGTAGAGTAAAATACATAGCATAGAACTCAAGAAGGCATCTGCCATCTGTCCTTTTGGGCTCAGATGAGATTCTTTCTCACTATGTACATACCTTCACTTAGGATCATAAAGGCCTTCGTGAAGTGTACGTGTCCTACGTGTGATGGACATAAGATAAGGTATCTATGTCCTTTTAAGAATCTATGAATATCTAGACTCTTGCCATATGTTTGTGCGATGTCACGTCACATGACGTGATCGTGGTTCTTGCTCGACATAAGGCGGTTGATACTTCAAGCGCAATGTTCTCACATCACAATTTATTACCACAAGACTAAAGAGTCTAATTTTACATAACGGATTGCTTAGTAAGACCACTGTACTACAAACTGACTGTTTGGATTGGTGCAAACATTATTCGATTGATTGTCAGGTCCAACAATCACTCAATCGTGTACGGACTATTTACATTAACCATTCGGTAATGTGTATCTTACTCTAGGATAGTTATATTAATTCCTATTGTAAGGTTTGACAACTCTATCATGTGAAGGCTTAGCTTTGCTGACACGATAGTGGACATGTGCCTCTATTGGTCCTTTCATACATCTTATTGCATTTTAAGGCCTCCATTGCATCTCTACAGGCAATGTGTTGCATTTTTAGGTAGAGGACTCTGTGCCTGTGCAAGCTCAGGTAGGTCCGTACCATTGTACCCGTGTGACGTCAAGCGTGACACATGAATCAAGGTTACTTGAAGGTACTTTGCTATAAGTTATAGTATAAGTTACTGTAGTTACCTAATGAGGTTAACTTAATTGTACTTACGCAAAGCAGTACTGTATATGTATTGAAGGTCTCTACTATGACTATCACCTCTCCTATCTGGTTCTGGTTTGTCTCTACCATTTACATGTTCTTTGTCATATCTTATTGGCATCTCATAAATTATCATCAATTTAGTTTATGGCTATTTAGATAAAGGAGTCTATTGACTGAATGAGCGCTTCATATGTGCCTCATTACAGTCTGCTCTCATTTAAATGAAACAGATATTTCTCTTTAAATCTACAGAAGAGATTATAGAGTAAAATATATAGCATAGAACTCAAGAAAGCATCGACCATCTGTCCTTTCAGGCTCAGATGAGATTCTTTCTCCATATATACGTACCTTCACTTGTGATCATGAAGACCTTTGTAAATCGAACGCGTTCTACGTGTGATGGACATAAGGCAGGTATCTATGTCCTTTCAAGAATCCAGGAGCATCTAGATCCTCGCCATATGTTTGTGTGATGCCACATCACATGTGATTGTGGTTCTTGCTCAACATAAGGCGGTCGATACTTGAAGGGCAATATACTTAGTTTGCAATTTGTTAATACTCAGAGAGTTTTACATAATGCATCGCTCAGTAAGACACTGGCTTGTATCTGTATACTCAGTTAGGATGAGACTATCCCTAGGACACAAGAATCTGCAGTTTCTAGTGCTGAGTAAATCCTTATAAGCTATTGTTGTCTTACAATTGACTTCCTGTCAAGCGCGCAAGCATTGGCGGCAGTAAACAAATGTACAACCTAAACTTACAATTTTTTTAAATATGGGTGCAATACGTATGTTGCATAGCCCTATAAACACTCTGGTTGATTGTTTGGTGTGGTTTGTGTTTCGTTGCATTGTACGTCACTCGTGAATGTGTGACGATGAACGTAACCTCAACCATCCACCACACAACTGTGTTGATCATGGTGGACAACAACCACCTTCGGCATTGCCGTGTTGTCTAATTTTATCATGATTACATGGAACTATGTTTTAATTAAGTAGGTACTAATTAATTTATCATCTATGCTCTAATGCTGTACTAATTAGTAACATCGCACGTTCTTTTAACTGGTTATTGTGCAGTTCTAGAACTCAACATGGCTGGTTTCTGCTATCTATGGGCACAACCTCACATGAATATGTGTGTTCAAAAAATATTCGTTCGATGATGAGAAGAACTTCAGGGTGTTGGACGTTCAGTATAGTATTTCTGAATTCAAAGTGTTCCAAGCAGAGCCTAAACCAACCCTGAAGTACTGCTACCTTTCCCTCTCAGTCTTTCCAGCATTCAAGGTCTGAGCCTTCCATTTTCAAACTTGGAAAACTTGGCGCGCTGATCGTGAATGGTACGTCACTAAGACAGTATCATTCACGATCAGTTTATTATACGTATGTACTAACNAAAACTTGGCGCGCTGATCGTGAATGGTACGTCACTAAGACAGTATCATTCACGATCAGCGATCGCGACCACGATCAATGACGTGGATCATCGTGATCGCACGATCGTAGGAATCCAATACCTACTTAGCGCCACTTTTTCGAGGCTCGACCGAGTAGAGCCAAGATGGCGGCGGCATCGCTTCTTCGTCGATTCGCTTTCAAACGAATCGATCTACACCCTCCTCCCCTCCCAGCTTCATTTCTTCCCCATTGTTGTTCATTCAGATCCATCTTCGTCGGATCCTCTTCGTATTTGCTTCGCCATGTCTCTGACACTAGCCGCGGCGATTAAATCGCTGATTCGCGGTTTCAAACACTCAAAATTGAAGAAGGCGGACCTCCGGATTGGACAGCAGCTCAATCTACTGCCCGACAACGAAAATCGACACGATGCCAACGCCATTGCCGTGAAGACTTCTGATGGCGATCACATTGGGCATGTTGCCAAGGAGTTTGCTTTCGTTTTCAGAAAGCTGATTGCCTTTGCCATTCGTCGTGGGGTTTTGATTGTTGGTGCACTCAAAGGAGTTGAACACGGGCGATTCAATGAGTTGCTCTTTGAAGTGTCTTTTTTTGTTGGCAATGTTCAAATGCTCACCATGACTCGCTCGAAAATTAGCAAGCTGATCCAGGATTGCGCATTGCGATCCCATTCGCCATCAATCGTTGCACCAACTGAGTCACCTCAAGCGGCTGAGCTGATTCGATTACGACGTGAGCTTGCTACTGCGAAGGAGCAAATCGGCGCTACCAAGCTTGCCGATGACAAGGAGAAAGTCGATGCTATCAAGCTTGCTGCTGACAAAGAGAAAGCTGATGCTGTTACAGAGGCTGATCAACCAATCGATCACAGCACTGAAAATGTTACTATTCGATCTAAATCGTCTGCACTCCGTCAACTACAAAAGATAAAACGAGAACAAGCAGACGTTGAGGATATTCTCCGGGCCACAAAAAAGTCATTATATCGTGCGAATAGAGAGTTGAGAGATACCCGGCATGAACTCGCTAGATTGAGATACCATATCAATACCGAACAAATGAAGCCAAAGGAGAGAGATGAATCTGTCATTGATTCTGATAAAAAGAAGCGACGACTACAAAAGTTAATTGATCAAATGTGCGATGATGACAGTGATGATTGAAATAAAAATAAACTAATAAACTAGAAAATTTATTCCACATCAGCATCATCATCTACAAGCTCGTCCATTTCGAGCGGGTCTTCCTCTGCCAGGTTCTCTGCTT